>CALNHX010004457.1:0-127296 GCA_940337035.1 Agriotes lineatus
ATTTAATACTATCACTAAGTCAGATTTACACACATTGTTGACCGGCGAAGTGTTATTATGCGCACGTTATTTTTTTCGTGCCTATACCAATACTCGGTTTTGAGTTGAAAAAGCAGCAGCATGGCACACATGCAATTGTATATAAAGGCTGTATTTGTTTAATAATTTTTAATATACTTCGAAACTCTGAAGTGTATTCACTTGTGACCGACGCAGGCTAAGAATGTCTAAGGGGTAGTTATGCCTTTCCACTCTAGTCACTTTTTATCAAAATCCTTCCTCTCCTTTCATCAACTGTAAACCCGCTTCAGTAAAACAACCTGGTTATATAAAATTATACAATTTATATCCTGAAGTGCTTCCTGAAGGAGTGCAAGAAGCAATTCCCGGAACTATGCAAATCGAAAGCTTGCATAAATTCAAGGAGCACCGCGGACAGTAGTTGTGTATCATTTCTTTTGTAAAGAGTCAAATAGATGTACCTTTTCTCTGTCTAGATTTTCTGCACCTGAGATACGAACGGCTCTAGCCGCCAAGTCTGGAGAACTGTTGCTTTTTGCATTGGACGATGGTGTAAGTTAGCATTTAAATCTAAAGCATTACAACCACTGTGCGTCATACGGCCACGCCTGACGGATTACGCTGCACTTGAACGACCAATCAGCGTTACGTCACTCCGCGCGCCTGACACGGAAGACTAAAAATAGCCCCACACTGACCTTTAGTTCTTAGTGCGATTTTCACTCTGATGATGCAAGCTGCAATGTCTTTTGAAACGTTAGTGAATATGGGTGCACAAACATCAACAAGACCAAATCTGCCTAAGTATTCTTGTTCTAAGGGTACTCAAACGACACGAGCTACTAAAGAGCATGACCATCGCATCGTGTGGATTCTTGCTCGAGTTCACAAGATGAAAGGCATACTAATCCAGAGATTGCTGGGTATCCTCAAATACTACGCGATCTAAGCCGAAATTCTACTTTAACAAGAATAATTCAAATAACCGCGGAAGCTTCAAACAGTGGATAATACTAAACTCGTCTAAAATTAGACAGAGGATGGATTGTCGTAGCCGTAGCTAAACATTTTGAGAAGAATATCTGGAAAGACCTTAATGGATAGGCTCAGAAATTAAAACATAGAGAAATATGCAAAACAACGCCAGTCAGGGAATGGAGTAATCAAAGAAGATATGAACGTAAGGATCATGTGTCAAGATTGCAAGATGACTCAATTGTAAAAATAGATAGAGATCAAAGACCCATTGGTAGAAAAACTATAGAAGAACCGAGATCAGGCCGGGGAGTGAAACAATTAGTTATTAAACAGGCTAAAATATCGTCGGAAAAGTAGAAGAAGAAGAAAAATAGGAATAGGAGGTTGAATCTAAAAGAGTGAATCGTTTACTAATATCAGTATTCATCTATAATTTATCTAAGAAAGTCGTATTGTATATTATTTTGGTTTACAACATACTTACTTTATGAAAATTTAGTGATCAGTTATTTGATTAAGAGTTTTTTTTACTACATAATAATGTAGAAACTACTATTAGATATATTTTATTGAATTTCATGATTTGAAGATTTGAAGAATTAACTGAAGAGACTGGTATATACTTTTCGATGTCGGGTTTTGAAGAAGAAACTAAATCTAAAGTTAAAAGACAGAATTAAAAGGGAAAACAGCACAGAAAAATTACGTAGACAAATGGCTTAAGGGAAGTAGAAAGGTCGAGGGTGAAATTACAGTCTTTAGTCAGGCTAAGTAAATAAATCCGTACTCTATCAAGAACGACAACGAATTTTTTGCAGGTGAATCCTCGGTTACGACCTCTAACAGAGTTGCACGACTAACTAGCGGGAACGGGACGAATCCTAAACCAACGTGCAGGACTCGCTTATGGCGGTCAAATTAGTATATACGCCGAAAAATTCGTATTGTTGAGTTTGACCCATCATGATGCTCATTGGTCGGTGACCTGATGAGAATGTTCCACCATGGAAAACCTTTGTCAGGGCGTCGGGAGCTTTGCGTTTCCAAGACGCGAAAATTGGAATTGCCTCTCTTCTATTTTCTCTGTAAAGAAGCTTTCGCACGTACCTGAAAACGCGTACTGCATTTTGCTTCACAATAAATCAAACAGTATGAGGCTATATTAGACATACCAAAATAAATACAATTCTCGTCGAATTAGCTGCAGTGGTTGGAACTTTTATCAAACTGCCCTTAAAGCTACCTGACGCGTGACGTCAAGTCGCAATACAAGTTTCATTCCGTTCTTTTTAAATCGGTATCTGTTACTACTAATACACCGCAGTTCTCTTCTGCGGCATTTAGTATGGCGTCTTTGAAGTTTGTCCATTCTTCTTCTATCTCATTTACCTTTTTACTTCCTTTTACAATAAAGGAAGTATTGGATTCACCCCAAAAATTCGAAATTGAGTTTTCAACAGATCTTCACGTTTTAGAGTCCCGTGAACCCAAAAAACATATTTTTTTATTGGTCTGTCTGTGTGTGTGTCTGTGTGTCTGTCTGTGAACAGAATATCTCAAAAACGAAAAGAGGTATGGCGTTGAAACTTCATATATAAGTTTTGTGTACTATGTAGATGAGACACCAAGCTTTTGAAGAAAATCGCATAACCGGAAGTAGGTGTTTACTCTTGTGATTTTTCAGTTTTTTTCGATTTTTTCAAAAACGGTTCTAACGATTTTTTTTAAACTTTACATTTTTCTTACATTTTTAATGTGTATTGATGTGAAATAGGTGGTTTTCCAGTTGAATACTTCTAAAGTGGGTTTCTTTGTTTTCTTTTCTTTTTTTTATTAACTCCTATTTTAAATAAAACACCCGGTATATTATTACATTTTTGAATTCACCTTAAAATTCTAGAGAAAATTTGTCTCTTCAACTAACGCTCTATTTTGTACCGTTTTTGTAGAATTTGTAATTTTTGAAATTTTTTGACAAATGGTTAAAAATTAAAAATGAAATTTTTGACTAATTATAAGAACACTGTAAAAGGAAGTTGTGTGAGTGTATCACACCAGATTTTTTGTATCTGTAGCTTTCTGTATAGTGATTCTTATCATTTCTTTTACATGAAAGGCTGTTTATCAGTTTATGGCTCTTTAGTTTGTCCTTAACTTTCCTCTTTTGTCTAAATTTTCTTCTTCTTTATTTTACATGTTCATTCTCACTAGATAGTGGTCACTTCGAATTTCCGCTTATCTTGGCACTAATGTCTTGTATGTACTCGTATCTCCATTTCTATTTATTTACCAGCAATTTCGCTGTATTTAATTCTATAAGCAGAAACCTATGATTTCTTTTGATCTACATTTGGTTCAAGTAATTTAACAGATACGGCAATTATTAAAATTAAAAAAGAGTCACAATAGTATAGCAACTTGCTGAAATGAAGTAGTAGGCCATTTGAGAAATGATGTATTAAAAATTATGATGAAGCCAATTGATAACTTGTGGCATCGAGTGTGATAAATACTTGGTTGATTACTTATATTTTCTCAATTCTTTCTAAATAGAGATGGGGCTCTTTCTATGCAAAACATTCATACTTTCAAACAAATCTGCATTTCCTTGAAACATTTTTTCTTGTACACACTAAAAGATCAATGGTTTATGTAAAAATACAGAAAATAAAAATAGTAAGTTCAAGAGCTTTAGATGTGTACATCAAACTATGTTTTTAGGATTTATTGGCTAAGCAATAATTACCTACATAACAGAATTCATTAACGAATATACCACAAAACAGAGCAGCAACGCAAATGGAATAATAATTTAAATGTTACACTAATTATACCACATTAAACCAATGACCTTCCGATTATTTAAAAAGAAAGCTACAGCTAAGTTTTCGCGATTAGTTGTTTCTTATACATTATCGCATTTAATAAGGTAAAATCCCAATGTCAAACTGTGCCGTTAAAACTGAAAATATTCGTTGTTATCTTTGTTGTTACGTATGTTGCAGGAAGTTTTGTTTAATTACAGTCTGGATATATTTTTGTCGTTCAATATGCATGTGAGCATTGCTGTGGATTTTTATCGAGGGCACTGGAAATCAACCCTGACGTTCCCCGGGTCCGATTGCAAGACCGAGACGAATTCCAAATTCCTGCCAGCTAATTGGGCGGCACGAGGGGCGGCGCTCACCCCAAGACCGACTGTTTTGTTTATTAGTGTTAAGCCTCATAAAAACGAGAAGTTATTAGTATCGAGATTTCTGTTCAAATATTCATTCTGGGGTTTGACTTGTAGCTGTAAACTCGTGAAAATAAAGAGCAGTGGTTGAACAGGGCGTGTGGTGTTTAATTTACCCTTTTAATCGAGATAAATCTCATATCAGAAGTGGGATCGCCTACGTGTGATAATTAGTTCGAGTTGTGTGTGAAAATGGAACAGTTAACGCAAATTTTGGCCGAAACTTTGAAGGAAATCAAGGAGAATTCGCATCGTCCAGCAGTTCCTATTCCTGTCACTGCCGTTGATGTTCCACGATTTGATCCAGCGGTAAATAACGACGGAGCTGCAAAGTGGTGTCAAGAAATTGAGAAATTAGGATCTACTTTTAAATGGACCGAAGTTGAACAGCTTGCACGAGCTTCCAGTGGGTTGGTCGGGGAAGCACGAGATTGGCTTTCGACGTGGGAGCCGGAGATCAAAAATTGGACGCAGTTCAAAGCGGATTTTGAGAATTTGTATCCACCGAAAAGGAATTTAAGCGAAAAATTGCGCAACGCCAGCTTGTATTCGAGTGATGCAGCCACTACTTACTGTGAGTATGCCAGACGAAAGGTCACTCTTTTAAAAACTTTGAATTTTAATTTATCTGATGACCAAATATTAGAAATTGTAATTGGCGACATAAAAGATGTTCATGTAAAAACTGCAGCTTTTAACAGCAACGTTCATTCAATCCCTGACTTGTTGCGTTTGCTTGACAATTACAAGCTATTTAAACGCGAAAATCTGTCAACCAAGCGTTCATACCCATTTTCTGAAACAAAATATTCCAAGTCAATGAAGCTCTGTTATAACTGTAACAAACCCGGTCATTTAAGTCGCCGTTGTCGCGAACCATTAAATTTAAAAGCCTCGACAAGCGACTCTTCAAAGAAAATTACTCCTCATCCTGTTGTTTGTGATTTCTGTGGTAAATTTGGGCACAATAGTGACAAATGTTTTGCAAAGGATAGGCGTGACAAAAACGTGACTGGCTCTAACCGCAAACCTAATATTTGACTAGGCGTGAATTATTTTTGTGTCACTTTGGACAAAGATTTTTCTACTATTTTCCAAATTCAAAATTTAAATGTTAATTGTCTCATTGATACAGGTGCCGAATGCAGTCTTATTTCGGAAAAAATATTCAAGAAATTACACTGCCGTTTGGAACCAAGTTACGTTATATTAAAAGGCATTGGTAGTAACTTGATTCCGACCCACGCAAAAACTTCCTTACTCATTGAAAAAAATGGTACCGCGTTTAAGGTTGATTTTTATGTTGTGGATGACTCCGCAATGTCACCAGATGTTATTCTGGGGCGTGATTTGTTAAATTATAAAGGTGTGAAGATTTGTACCGATTCGCAGGGAACTCGACTTTGCTTTGAGGACGATTTTGGATCAGCTGTTAAGAATATTAATCGAATTTCAATTTCACCCGAATTAATTAATACCCCATTAAAAGACAAAGATATGGTTGAGTTACTAAAATTATTGAGCGACTTCGGTGACATTTTCACAACCGGTAATTCTGTCAAAGCCATAAAAACCGCTAAGCTGTCTATTCGGCTCAAGGAAAACAAAATTATCAGGTACAACCCTTATCGAATGGCTCTGTGTGAGAAAGAAAAAGTCAAAACTATCATAGAGGACCTCTTAAAAAATGGAATAATTCGTGAGAGCAATTCGCCATACGCTAGTCCGGTCCTTTTAGTTCATAAAAAGGACGGAACTAGTCGTTTGTGTGTTGATTTTAGAGCACTTAATCGAATAACGATTAAAGACCGATTTCCCCTGCCGCGGATTGATGATCAGATCGATCGGTTAAAAGGATGTCAGTACTATATCAGTCTCGATATGGCGGCGGCTTTTCATCAAATACCAATTGAAAAAGAGTCAATAGAGAAAACTGCCTTTGTTACTCCCGATGGACAATACGAATATTTGCGCGTACCTTATGGTCTTTCGAATGGTGCAGCCACTCTTCAGCGTGCTGTAAGTAATGCCCTAAAAGAATTAAAAGATAAAGATGTTTTTGTGTATTTCGATGATTTATTAGTTCCGTGCGATACCATTTCAGAAGGGTTGGAAAAATTAGAACGTGTTTTGCGTGCGTTAGCCGAAGCAGGTTTTTCGCTAAATATTAAAAAATGCCGATTCTTTGAAACCACTATTCATTATCTCGGCCAAGAAATTTCCAAAGAGGGCGTAAGACCGGGAAAAGCCAAAGTACAGGCGCTGTTAGATGCCCCAGATCCGCGAAATGTAAAAGAAGTCCGTCAGTTTATGGGTTTGGCTGGGTATTTTAGAAAATACATTCCAGAGTTTGCTTCGCGAACTGCATGTATTACTAAGTTAACAAAAGCTAATGAAAAGTTCGTTTGGACTAATGATCAAGAAATTGCAAAAAGTTATGTTTGTGCCCATCTTAGTAGCAGACCGTTACTGGTTATTTTCGACCAAAACCTCAAAACTGAATTGCACACTGACGCGAGTGCTTTAGGATTTGGTGCTATTTTATTTCAACAACACGATAAGCAATTAAAAGTTGTCTCATATTTCTCAAGGCGAACGTCAACAGACGAATCTAAATATAGTTCGTACGAGCTCGAAACATTAGCCGTATTTTATGCAATTAAACATTTTCGTGTTTATTTGTTAGGAGTACGTTTCAAGCTCGTTACCGATTGTAATTCTTTAAAACTCTCCCAAAATAAAAAAGATTTACTTCCACGGGTAGCGCGCTGGTGGATGTATCTACAAGATTTTGACTTTGAAATTGAGTATCGAAAAGGCAAATACATACAACACGTTGATTATTTCAGTAGGAACCAGACTCGAACTAAATTTAAATCTGTGAATGTTATCAGTACTAAGAATTGGTTAAAAATAAACCAGCTTAATGATCCTGAAACTCGGGATATTAAAACAAAATTAATGGAAGGGAAGCTGACCCACGATTATTTTTGTCAAGGCGACGTTTTGTTTAGGAAAATTAATCCGGGGCAAGATCCACCTATGTATCGTGCCTTTGTACCTAAAGGCAGTCGCCTTGGATTGTTACGCCTGTTCCACGACGAACAATGTCACATAGGCCCCGACAAGACGTTTGCTAAGATCAATCATTATTTTTGGTTTCCAGGAATGGCAAAGTTTGTGAAAAAGTACTGCGATCATTGTTTAAAGTGTATAGCTAGTAAACAGTATACTGGAGCGAAACAGGGACTGTTGCATCCAATTAATAGAATTCCAATTCCTTTTCACACTTTACATGCCGATTGCGTTGGGCCATTTCCTGAAACACCTGACGGTTACAAACATATCCTTCTACTTATCGATGCTTTTACTAAATATTTGTTCTTGGTTCCCTTAAAAACACTCTCAGGCCCAGAAATGAATAATGTGTTACAAATTTATCTTAATATTTTCGGAACTACTAAACGACTTATTTCTGATCGAGGCACAAATTTTACTGATAAAACTGTGAAAGAATTGTTGACAAAATTAGGGATCAAGCAACATCTTATAGCAAAAAGTGCACCCCGTGGCAACGGACAGGTGGAAAGATATGTTTCAACAGTACTAAATTTATTAAGGACAGAAATTCAAAATAAGTCAGAATGGTCGACCAGTGTTTCTAAATTACAAGTAACTTTAAATACTACTATTCATAAAACCACAGGATTTTCACCTATTTACTTACTAACCGGTCAAAACAGTAGTTTACCTGAAATAGAATCCTTGACAGAATTTATGTTGCCAAAAGAAACTAATACTAATTTGGAAAATGACCGAGCTCTGGCATACGAGCGTACAAAAAAACAAGCAGATTATTCTAAGCGACGATTTGATAAGACTAGAAGAACCAACAAAACAATAAATGTGGGTGACTTTATTTTCCATCCCTCCGGAAATTCGCATTTATCCAAGCTCGAGCGAAAATATGAAGGTCCGTTTGAAGTGCTGCAGCTTCTACCTAACGATCGGTTGGAAATTCAGAACTTGGCTACTACCCGGAAGAGAATAGTTGGGAAAGATATGGTCCGAACTTGGCCAGGAGAATTTTCGCCAGGAGAATTTTCCGACTAAGTATACAGTAACGGTGAGTAGAAAGGGCTGTGTGAGCATTTTGTGAAAATTCTGAGAATTGTTAAAATTGTGTGAGCATTTTGTGAAAATTCTGAGAATTGTTAAAATTGTGTGAGCATTTTGTGAAAATTCTGAGCATTGTTAAAATTGTGTGAGCATTTTGTGAAAATTCTGAGAATTGTTAAAATTGTGTGAGCATTTTGTGAAAATTCTGAGCATTGTTAAAATTCTTGCTGTGTAACTTGTGAGCATTTTTGCTTGCTGTGAGATTGATTAAAATTCTTGCTGTGAAACTTGCGAGCATTCTTGCTTGCTGTGAAACTGATGAGAAACCAATTCGTTGAAAGCAGAACGCTTTACGGTGGTATTCTTTGTGAATGGAAATAGTAGTATTGGTTTTTACAATGGTTTCAAGCACAACGCTTTGCAAAGTTGCTGTTGACTATACGAGGGCTGCTGAAAGCACAACGCTTTGCAGAATGATTAACAAAAAAATGTTTCGGGTTGCTGTTGAAAGCATAACGCTTTACAGAACAAACTGTTGAAAGCATAACGCTTTACAGGACAAACTGTTGAAAGCTTAACGCTTTACAGAACAAACTGTTGAAAGCATAACGCTTTACAGGACAAACTGTTGAAAGCATAACGCTTTACAGGACAAACTGTTGAAAGCTTAACGCTTTACAGGACAAACTGTTGAAAGCATAACGCTTTACAGGACGAACTGTTGAAAGCTTAACGCTTTACAGGACAAACTGTTGAAAGCATAACGCTTTACAGGACAAACTGTTGAAAGCTTAACGCTTTACAGGACAAACTGTTGAAAGCATAACGCTTTACAGAACAAACTGTTGAAAGCATAACGCTTTACAGGACAAAAGAGAAAGGAGCTTACTGTTGAAAGCAAAGCACTTTGCAGGACGAAAAGCTGGGTATTGGATGTGAATATTGAATAGAAAATCGCTTTATTGATATGTTATTGATGTTGTGATGATTATGGAATGTATGAAAAGTTGATTGCTGTTGTCTTTAGGATTAAAACTCGATGCTTCAGAGTTGTTTCTCCATTCCAGGTAGTTTGGTAGTTGAATACGAGGAGGACGACATCCTAGGTGATCGTTAATTCGAGAACAAATTCAAGCTTCAGGTTGGCCGTGTGAGCATTGCTGTGGATTTTTATCGAGGGCACTGGAAATCAACCCTGACGTTCCCCGGGTCCGATTGCAAGACCGAGACGAATTCCAAATTCCTGCCAGCTAATTGGGCGGCACGAGGGGCGGCGCTCACCCCAAGACCGACTGTTTTGTTTATTAGTGTTAAGCCTCATAAAAACGAGAAGTTATTAGTATCGAGATTTCTGTTCAAATATTCATTCTGGGGTTTGACTTGTAGCTGTAAACTCGTGAAAATAAAGAGCAGTGGTTGAACAGGGCGTGTGGTGTTTAATTTACCCTTTTAATCGAGATAAATCTCATATGCACAAGTCGTGTCCATTAGTTTCCTGCTACAGAGGTCGAGATTTTAACAATGCGTCATAGTGATTACCATGAACTCGTGAGCAAATGGTGTTATTCTGTTAGGAGGTCTATTCTAGTCGCACTGTTTTAAATAACGTTAATAGGCTCCGAAAATATTATAGGGCGGGTGAAGGGGGGGGGGGGGTATAATTTAATGTTTTGGCACAATAGCAACATCGCGTAAAAATATGAGTTTACCCACCTGATTTTTAAGAATATAGATACCCCGTGTAACTACATTCTTATCCGGGAGACGACACAATAGATACGAAAAAAGACAAATATTTGTTTAGATGTCAATTAAAGTTACAGTTTGCTTTACAAAAACAAAAAACATGGAAATCTGTAGTACACAGAAATCCTTGTGCTCCTATAATATTAAAAAAGAATTGTTAAACAATTTTAATAATTGTCGTTTATTTTCTATACTGAATCAATTCGTTTTTATATTGTAGACCAATCCGATATCGTTTGTCTGAACCGAACTATAGTTGTGGTCTTCATATAATTATAACTTACTGTTGCCACTCCCTTTCTGCCGATAAATTTTATTTTCATGATATTATAGCCTCATATCCCAAGATACGGTTTTATGATTATACATAAATTATTTCTTTGCTGCTAGAACTCCATAAATTTTACAATCATTACTTAATGTACCACGATACATAAATTACATATTGTAATGGTACCTTCCTGGTAAATTGTATTTGTGCTAGAAGTTTTGACAGCTTGCAGGTGAATATTAGTCGTCATAAACTTTCTGTGATAACAGGGTATAGAATGAATATTTTATAGCCAATAAACGCTGTAACCAACGTATTTAGAAAATACTGGAGCAATATTTGTAGCTTGTGGTAGCTGGAACACTACGTTTGATGCAAGGCAGGAATGATAATATCAACTAACCATCAGATTAAGACATTATTTTCAAGTTCACAAGTTGAGGATGACTGCAAAATTTTACATTCTCTTAAAGAAAATACTAACAGATAGGTACTTAGCTATTTCTTGATTGCCATTGAACTAGAACTCGCAAACATACCAAAACGAAGAGACTCAATGACGGAGATGTCCCAGAAAGAGGTACATGTTACGTCACAATTGTTGATAATGTAGAAACCCAATCAATAAAAATTAGAGATATACTGTAATAGTCCCACCTAATAAATTATGTAATAGTTTTTAAATAAAATAATAAATGGCGAGGGATACTACATTTTATAAATTGTATTGGATTCAATTACGAACCTGGCTGTCAAACTCAAGGCAATTTAAAAGAGTGTAATAGTAATTACGACAAATAAATGGTTTATTGCCCTTTTCTTATTTTATCTATCTGCCATAAATTCGGGCTTAGCTCCGTAGAACATGAGACAAACTTGGTTCAGGGTGTAGGTTCATAAAATTAAGAAAAAATTTGTATGATAAATAACTCGTTGTATGTCAATTTGAAACAATAAAGAAGCCAACCTGCGATTGACTAATTAAAATAATTGATGGTAGTAAAAAAATCGCAGATCAACCCCCCCTTCCGTTTATACACCACGGCAGCTCTAAAAAACTCTTTACTCACCGCAATGGCCCTAACTAACTCAAATATCGGCGGCCTTAGATCGTAGGTTCAAATCATCAGCTACGTGCCCTGGAATGTCTTCAAAAAAAGGAAAGGAAATGGAAATGGGCGCCAGAAATCAAAAGATTTCAAATAATAAGAAAAATAAACTACAAGTGACAAGCGTTTAATTAATAAGCAATAAAAAAGACTTGTAGTGTCAGTAATAAATTATCAGAATAATTAAAATGCAAACAATTTTATAACAACATTGTGTACGTGAATTGAAGGTTGCGACACGCATAAAATTAAAAACCCCTTTCGGGTTATTTTAATAACTCTAAATTCAAATTATTCATGGGATAGCACTAACTAACCTCGAAACATAAGCAGGACGTAAACGGCAACAACCCTTGTTGAAATCGCCATGGATGCGCCGAAAAGTGCTTCGAAGCATCTCCAAAAGGCGGCAAATACGCCGAACCCAGCGGGTGTCGAAAGTGCGATGAGGTTAGCGACTTGGCCTCCGAGAAAAACTCGTGTATGAAACTGATAATTAAGAGTTAAGAAAAATATAATTACTATGGGGATAATAAGACAGAAAAGCGCAATCTTACCTGATCATAATCAGCCGTTAGGAAACACACTGCTCATTAAAATTGGTTGAGCGCACGTAATTTGACTTGAACAAAATCAAACCTCGGCCGCGCGAAATGCGCCGCCTGAGGCGAGAAGAATAAGTGCCTCGGACGAAAATTTCGTGTCCAAAAGAAGGCTTGCACTCTGATAAGAGATAGCGCAGGTCGAGAGGGCATGGTGCAAACGATAGGAACTTGATCCAGCTATAAAATACGCTGCTTTGGAAAATAGAAGAATTTGAAATGCAAAAGGATTTATAATTCAACTAAAAATATACAGGTTAAACATGAAATAATTGGATAAATGGCGAAACAATTAGGCTAAGCCAAAAAATTGTTTCAAATTTACCTCGGGTATTAGGGCAAATACACAATTTTCATCTGAAGTCTAGATAACCTCTAACTTTGACTCAGCAACAAAATAATCTGTGGTAGCAAGAAACAGCGTAAATTGAATTTTAAAACACCAACATGGCAATGAAGCATCAGGTAAATATTAATACTGTGACGTAGCAACTGCTAAGCTCGTTTTGTTTTTAGTGTGACGTAGCACCCACGTGCGATCGTTTTTTGTTCTACATCCGGTCAAAACTGAAAAATGCCGCGTCATCCTAAATTTTCCAAGGACGCTAACTAAATTTCTCGAAAACGGACAGATCTGGATAACTGGAATTTGGTACTACACCTCGTAGACAGTCTCAACCCCGCGAATTATAGAGCTGCAGCAAAGACTTCCTGTGGAATGCTACCTTGATCGGAGACCTCTCGAACGCTGGATACACTCTTCAATGATGCCACGGGAATTATGCACTTGAAAAAGGCTTGTTGGTTGGATTTTCTACACATACGGGCTCCTAAAGGTCCCCTCTACACGTGGCAGGTACTATTTCCGCTGGACGATGTAGCTTAATGGGCCCCAGAAGTCACTCGCACTTGGACGAATCTTACTGCTGGCTAAACTGCTATACCTGCAAACTATACCCACAGATGCCCTGCACACTGATGAATAACTTTATGCACAAATGGTATAAAAACAGACTTTTAATTTATCATCTGATGTGATAAATGGAGAAGCTCAATTTGGCCCCAACACACCTTTTTTAAGCTTTTTATTAACAAAGGACTGTCATGTAACTTAGCAACTAGATTTTCAATTTTTATAAAAGAAATTAGGATTGATAACTTGTTTAACCTTATTGACTACAGTTTTGATATCATGTCTTTGCCTAACTACTAAAATTGTCTTTTTCTTGGAATAAATGTTACTACACTTTCTCTGCTTTTAAATAATTTTTGTGTATATTGCACTGATACACTATAAGTTCATTTAACGTCTCGCTAATTGTCTTTCGATCGGCTACCTTCAATTTTTCATTGCTCTTTTTGCAATTATTATTTTGCTAGCACTGTTTCGTTTACCTTTTACTTAATTTGCCTTTTGCTGACTTATTCACTTTTAATACGTAACGCTCATATTCTTTCTGTACTTAACAAATCATTCTGTATCATTTTATTGATATGTCTGACATTAATAATTTCGTCAGTTACAAATTAAATTGCATTGGCCCTTCCGAACATTAATCATATCTAAAACTCTGAACGTAACCCTTCTGAAACCTGCTTTATTTCATACTAACTTTCATCCCTCCAATTATTAGTTACTGCTGCTCACATCAAGTGCATTTATTATTGTAAAGTACTGATTATCTTGAAATAGATACAATTTCTAATTCTGTGCTCATGTTGACTTTATTCATGTAGTTAATTATGCAATCAGAATTTCTATGGCCCGTGAACCATTACAATACAATGAAATAGTAATTATATTTTTTTTTCAACTTATGTCCTGAATTTACGAAGACGGAATGGTTCTTTAGCATTTTTCCTTAGTGTATGCACCAGCCAACGATACTTTCGTCTCCAAATTTCAGTGTTTATCTCTTGCTGTTCAATTCTCTTCGAAAGATCGATATCCTTTCTGGCCACTAGATCCGCAAAATGTGTCTGACACATCTATTTACAAATCATTGTAACTTCTGTTTTATAACACTAGTTACATACCACTTTCACAAGCATACGGTAAGACGGGTTTGACTGTTGTATTGAATAGATTCGCCTTTGTTTGCACCTTTTGTCTTTTGGCCGTCACACATTGCACGTGTTGCAGAAAGCTGCTTTGGATTTGTGAATTATTTGTTCTACATCCTGTAGTGATCCTTCTTTATCTGACACTATACTGCCCAGACACGTAATTGGGGCTTACGTATAAGATTTGGCCTCTAAAGCATCTGCAGTTTTACTTATGTCTGCGTTACAAGTTCAGTTATGTTTTGCTAAGCTAATGTTTGGAAATACCAACAAAACAATCGCATGACAAGACAAGTATAATATCGTGTGTTTCAAAAAAAGCTCATTCGCAGCATGCCATTATTAAATTGAAGTTTGCTATAACTTGATACATACCCATTGAAGCGAATAAACTACCATAAGTCAGAGAGAACTAAATTACATCTTGATCTTGAACTATTTTTCTAAAAACATGCAAAACACGTAACAAAATCAATTTTTATTGACTGCTATGATTAACACACTCGTTGTTGTGTAAATGACATGTTATTTTCCTTTTTGCTTGATATAAGTAAACTTAATGCAGTGTAAACTTAGGCCTGTCACAGTCACAAATGTTTGCATAAACAAAATGCAGTCTGACATTCACCTACAGGCTTAAGTTAAGACATGACTAGATTTTTGATATTTTCTTCCAAGGCCTGCCCTAAATGAGTTTTTTTTAACACACGATAGAATATGTTATAACAAATTATTTTGAGGTTTGAATGAAAATTGGTTGATTAAATAAAGTAGGAAGCACTTTTAAGGGTATAAAGAAAAGTAAACTTCCATAAGCCTCTTATAATGAATTTACTTTGTGCTCATACTATATGTATTACTAAATAATATCTATCTAAATTGTTCATAGAAGGATTTATTTATGATTAATAACAATTTCTCTAAATTTGACACTCTTAATTATTTCAATGGGTTCTAAGAAATATCGTATCGAACTAAACAATCTCGGGTTCTCTAAGGGTTTAAATATTTCGATTATAGTAGCTTTTATAATTTGACTAAATAAAGTTCATATTTGACTCCAAGCACATCCGCTTCTCAGCGGAACTAAAGGGGGTTCAGAGGGTTCAACGGACCCAGAACCTCAGCTCAGGGGGGTGGGGGGCACCATCACACATTGAAGCCTCTTATGACTGAGATGCACCGGTAATAAAGTATATAACCCTCCTCCCTTTCGGGACGCCACCAGATACGTACCGTACCGTTTTAAACCAGGTGTGGTTTCAAGACATATCCTACCCCTGGTGACTTTTTAAGTCTGTATATGACCAACCGCTGCCACTACGAGTCCTTATCCTCGTTGACCAGTCGAGTACTCAGGTACTCAGGCACTTAAATATCAAGGCACCGCTGTACTCGAGGCTTGCTGATCTTCGGTAGTACTCGTGTAAACGTTTGACGAGTAACCATCAAGAGTAAACCTTTACCACACATTTCTATCTATGTCACATTTCTATTTGCGGCATCCTTGCCCACGACTGCGCAGCCTACCCACTAAAGGCTCGCATTTGTGGGACAGGGTAGCCCGCCAGATAGTGTGTTACGGTATTAAAAGAACTTTACGACACCCACCCAAGGTGAGCATCGCACCACGGAATCAGTCCTGAAAAACTGACACACTTGCCCTGAAATCGGTTCGAAATAGGCTAAAAGGCCACGGCTGGGACGCTCAGGGAGTCGGGCGTGAGTCACACGATACGTTCTGGGCAAGCGCGTGGTGGCATAATATATACAGGGTATGTCGAAATCATGAGGGCGCCACCAAGCCTGTCTTAACCCGGCTAACCGGGCCTGGACGGTTAGACGGGAGCGAAGCATGCAAAATACTCCGCCAATAGGATTACTCAAGAGTTGCAAGGTCAAATAACAATTTCGGGATTGCCTTATGCAAGGATTGTAATTAGGTGACAATCCGACCGCGACTACGCAGCTGTCTCACCCACCTGCACGCTCAAAGCTCCCTCGTTCCGTCGTACAATAATCAGTACAATGAAGGGGGCGTCTATCTGTAACAGAACATGCACAAGTCGAAACAAAACAATAATTCCCTTAACTAACCAATCATGTATTGAACTTCGGGTTACAATGGGGCGGCAGAGTGCGTCGCCCTATATCTATACTTAGACTATAATTAAGGGCACCAGCTGGCACGCGCGCTCTAAACTTAGCGACAGATGTTGAACAGTAGTGAACAGTAATGAACAGTAATGAGTAGTAATGAGTACAAATATGCTGGCGCGACGCTTTATGCAGCGGACAGCGAAGATTAAATTAGCACTCGCGATATGGACAGTCTGCAATTCTGAAGGAATGCACCAATATGCTGGCGCGACGCCTTATGCAGCGGACAGCGAAGATTAAATTAGCACTCGCGATATGGACAGTCTGCAATTCTGAAGGAATGCACCAATATGCTGGCGCGACGCCTTAATGCGTAGGCGGCGAGGGAACCTGGTACAGTTGAGTTGCGACAGGCTGCAGTCGTAGGTGGCAGGTACCTTCGATGTTACAACGGCTATAGGGATGAGTGCACAACCGCCTTAATGGCGACGTGAGACGCGTCCAGGACGCGTACAACGGGACGACGAAAAATGGGCCACTTTCGTTCTGCGGAACAGATCCTCGTAGGTCGAGATGAAGGGGGCACGACCCCTTACTTACGGAAGCAGAAACTGGGCTCCAAACACCCACGCTACGCCGAAGACAATTCGAAAAACTCCGACTCACAACCACCACACGAGCGTTCTTTGCAACGGGCTGCGGACAACTGCCACTTAAGGCGAAACAGTTTATCACATAATTGCTGAAGCAGCACTCGACGGGAAAAAGGGCTGACGCCCCCGCCAAGGGCGGGAGCGTCGCACGAACTCACACACTATCCGACCACTTGTTCGTTCGACGGCTCTCGGCTCAATCCCCAAAGGGAAGCGCTGGCACAGGTCACCTTGGTCGCGTCCCCACGTGACTAAACCTCGGCGGCCAATCGCAAGGCGATAAAATGAAACAAATTAATGCCGGCCACGATGGTATCACGCCACCACGGCGTGCTTTCTAGAAGATTCGGAATTCGGAAAAACGCCATCAGAGGGGAGCTGCAACCGACGCGAAATACTGCGTTTGGGGCCAAATATCTGCGAAATCATGATTCTGGAATTAGGCGATGGAGCCAAATAAAGAACTAAAAGGGTTTAGCATACGGGCATGCTGCCCTAAAGCCTAGGTGGCTATTTAAAATACCAAAATGACCTGAATCAAATGTGCGGAAGATAAGATTGAACCCCCGCGCAAAGATTGAAAATGGTTTCAACACAGCAACAAACTGCCCCAAAGGCCTGAAATGCAATTAAGCATCTAAAACAGCAAAATGACTTAACAAGTGTTACTGGGTGGACGACCTTGCGGTCTGTTTCGGATAGCTTGGAGCGGATACTAGTTCTTCAGTGTAGCCTGGCCGGCATCGGCACCTCAAACGACGCGAAGGTCTGACGCGTCTCGGATACTAGGACCAGGTTGCTCCTGAACCAACACCTCAATCGACAGCCCGAGTCGTCTCGGAAACTAGTACATCAGGCTACCTGATCGACACTTCAAACGACGGCTTTGATATCTTACGCCCTCCTGTTCATCTCGTCGATCCGCCTCTTTCTGTTCATCAAGCTGGAACAGCTCTGCCGGGGAAGGTAAGAATCTTGAGAACACTATGCTGAGTAAGCGCTCGTCCATACTCTCCTGGGTCGCTCTTGAGGCAACTTCTTTTATAGCCTGGAGCCACCAACACTAGTCGAGAGTCGTATTTCACACTTGCTACTGTTTGGGGTCCAAAATATTCCTAGAACCCGGGCCCCGTCTAATGAAGTCCCGTCAGCGCATTTCACATATGTAATGTGAATTCGCAACTATGGGTGGAGCCAAAACGCAAACGTCCAATGAGAGACGCGCCGAGAAATTTATTTATTTATTATTCAAAAACAGGTTTTTGCCTAATTACATGTTTCTGAAAATAATAATAATAGTAATAGACAAAACTAACAAATAATTCTGAATAAGAAAGAATATCAGCATATGATTGTAAATTGGAATGAAATAAAACGCGAAAGGATAAGAACAAACCAATACGAGCTGTCTATTAAAATTGTATACTATTAATGTATGAATGTATTAAAAAAGTTAATCTAAAATCAAAGAGACTTGATTTTCTAATTTCAGCTTATCGGTAATAGGAGTTCTGGTATACTGCAAGGTAACAAAAAATAAATTACTGAAACGCACATGCCTAGGAAGTGCGTTTAAAGTAAAAAGCGAGACAAATTCTTCATTATTTATGTAATTATACAAATTTTTGTAGCATAGCTCTAGAGATGTGTACATCTGATGATATGATAGTCGGGATATGTTTTGTTTTTTATGAAATATAATTTTCGTAACAATTTGTTTTGTACCCTTTCCACGGAAATTAAGTGTGACTGGGGTTGGGGCCGCCAAACTATAGAAGCATATTCAAGTTTAGGACGTACCAGTGCACAACATAACACTTTTAGCATTCTTCAATTTTTAAATATTTTACATTGTTTTATCACAAACCCCAAAGTACGAAGCGCTTGCGAAACTACATGATGAATATGAAGTTTGTAATTTAGTTAACAATCATTCTGTAGTATCCATGTCTTTAATAGATGCAACACGCTTTGAAATTGCATTATTCATTTTGTAGGCAAACACGATTGGCAACTGCTTACGAGTAAATGATATTATACAACATTTAGAGATATCAATAATTTATTTTGAATACTCCATCTGTATATGTTATTAAGATAATTTTGTATTTTAAAGCAATTTTCAACTATTTCACTATTAAAATAAAATTTTACATAATCGGCGAACAATAAATCATTTATAAAAATAAAAAGTAAAACCGGTCCCAAATTGGAGCATTGAGGCACACCAGAATTAACCTCAAAGTTGCCCGATGTATTACCATCGTATTTGACAACACATTTCCTATTTTCAAATAAGATGAAAACGTTTTAACGTGGAATCCGATAACCCTATAACCCTAACCATGTTAACAATAGGAGAATGCAAACGAATGTTAGTATGAATGTGAGGTATGTAGAAAACAAAGACCGGTCGCACTCAACGAGGTGGTACCCTAATTTCAATGCGGGAAAGCAACTGTGGACTATCAATTAGGTAATTTAGTCATTTATAAGCAAATCTAATAACATGGATAATTATTATGTGATGTAATGTACGTATATCGAAATATTCACGAATCGGTTGATATGACTCAAAATTAGGACTTATGCCAAATTGTTTGTAATGTAGACATTTTAGAAACTTTCTCCAGACATTGTTGCGCATTGTAAGTGCACCGAAACTACACTGTACAGGCATATTCAAGACGACATCTGATATACCAATTCAATAAAATAATAAATGATTTTGTATTGCTAAAAGAATAACTACGTCTAATTATGAAGGTCTTTCTACAAATGATTGTAATTTTATCAACATATCTAAAATTAAGATTGGAAGTCAAGTAAACGCCTAGATCTTTAAAATTGGTAACTCTGTTTAATTTCATAAGATAATTATTAGTTGTAAAGTGCATTTTTGAGGTATAAGTCATAACAATATATTTCGATATGTTAAAGTACAATTTATTGTTAATACTCCTATGAAAAATACTATTTATGTCACCTTGTAACTGTAGGGTTTCTTCTGCAATGTTTACAGGTTCATACAGATTTAAATAATCGACATAAAGAAGACATTTAGAATGCTCAACAATGTCTGGCAAGTCATTTATAAATAATAACAAGAGCAATGGTCCTAAATTTGAGCCCTGTGGAATTCCCGACGTGTTATAGAAAACTGAAGAATATTGTCCTTCAAAAAACACTAAACGTTTTCGATTGACAAGATACGAATATAAGAATTGGAGAAAATTTAAAGAAAATCCAAATTGTTCAAGTAAAATTGCGAAATCTGTGTATACGGCATCTACTTGATTACTTAAATCAAGTTCGCTACTAATGTCATTGACAAATTCCGCTCGTGACTGTCGATTTTTTCTTAAGAAATCCACGCTGCATACTCGAGCGCTATTAACATGGTAATAGATCTTATCATAAAGTATGTGTTCAAAAAATATTTGCAGATACAGGTTGTTACGATTTCCGTTCTTTAGTGAAATGAACTATACGCGGTTGTAGGAATAGACTGTACTTTAGTTAGCTATAAGCCATTTGTATCATAAATATTTTAAGGTAGAATTTCTTAGGCAAAGTGGAATATTAAAATTACAACAAGCGAATATTTAGACGATGTTTAGAAACGTGCCTTTCTCTGGGAAGCTGGAGATATTTCAATCTCACCAATAGATTAGAATAAATGTATGCAGTGTTTACTTCGTAAGCCGAAATATTGGACGAAGGTATATGGCTAGTACGTGGTCGGAAGTGCAACTGTTGCAACTCGATCATAAAAATTACGTACCGGCGGGAGCAAATTCTTTTAGCAGAATTGTAAAACTTTATTAGAGATAATTTGCTCTGATAGGCTTATTTGGAAATTTGTAAACCTCTACCGAGTTTTCTTGGTCAAACTGGACTTAGAATTTAGTTAGTTAATAAGAAGATGTTAATAAGTAAAGTTAAGAAGCAACGGTATTAAACTTAAGTGTTCTGTAAACGGCAGAAAAATAAATGCAAGTATTTGTACTTACAGTCCATTTTTTTAAAAATCAGCTGTCAGTGTCAAAACTTTATAAAAACCAGACTGTGTTACCCTAAATTCTGTACTTACCGACCAACTGTATAACAGTTTCCCCCATGTCAAAATTGAGGTTATGTCTGTCTAACGTAATTGAAATATCAAACGTGTATGGTTATACGATTCAATAAAATGTAAGTTTTTAATATTATAGGTTTATGTAGAATGTAGATACATCTATGTACATATATATATATATATAGCGAGTGTGTTACAGCCTGGGCCGTCTCTCGCATCCCAAACGCCATTGGTCTTTATTATTCCACATTCCTTCTTCTAGATTTCGTGTGCGCATATCTTCTGTTATTTGTTTATTCCATGTGTGAGGGGGTCTGCCCCTTTTGTTTCTCCCTGGTGGGTTCCAATCTAAAATTCGCTTTGGCCATCTACCTTCGTTCATCCTTCGTACGTGCCCATACCATACAAGACGCCTTTTTTCAATTTCTTCAATAGTTGTTTCTTCCTTCTTCATTCTAGTTCTTATTTCTGTGTTTCGAACATGATCTAATCTGGACACTCTGCACCCTCTTCGTAGAAAATCCATTTCCACAGCGTTAATTTTTTGCTTATCTTTATTGGTCATTTCCCAGGTTTCAGATCCGTATATAAGTATACTCTGTACTATTAATTGTCTTATATATTCTGACTTTAGTATGATTACCTATACTTCTATATACAGAGTATTTTGTAGAGCATGTTCCTTCGTACATAATGGTAGACCAGTACGTATAGACGTAGATCAGGTTATGCAAACAAAATTGAAGAAAGCTCCCGGACCAGGAGGTATCTACCCAGAACTAATAAGGTACGCACCAGAAAAATTAATTACCATGCCGAAAACCCTATAACAACGATGTATTAATGGGTAGAATATCCCACAGGAATGGAAAACATCCTATATAACTCCCATACATAAGAAATGACCTAAAGTTGACCCAACAAACTATCGAGGAATAGCAGTCATAAATACATTGGGCAGAATATATTCACGAATATTAAAAAACCTCATTGAGAAAGAAATAGAGAAACACACATAGCTTTAATAGACCTCGAAAAAGCATATGATAGTGTACCAACATCTAGATTGTGGTGAGAGATGAAGGCACTTGACATAGACCTACGCTTATACAAGCCACCAGGCAGCTATATGAAAGCAATTTAACAAGAACAGAAAACGGGAAAACGTTTACCGAGACAACCAATAAAATCACATTCATTGTTTGCATATTGATGGAGGTCATCAAGGGTGAAATGTTGTTTTTTTTTGCATGCAGGGCATGAATATGTCTACCCAATTCTTCTTTTATATAGTAAAAGGCTGGGTCAGTTTTATAATTAACTTTGGACCGTCATTTTTTTCGGCGTTGAACACATTTTGTTGTTTTAAAGTTATTACATATCTTGAGTGCAGACGTCCACTGTATCTAGTAAAGTATTTACGGAAATAAATGAGAATTTAGAAAATAGGTATTTAATACGATACATTGAATATGTTCGAGGCCTTCTCACAAATCGCCTTCTTAGTCAATTAAGGTTTTTCAACTTTCACCTCTTCGCAATACCGAATCACGGCCATTTTTTCACGCTCCGTGAGGGGCTTACCACTACTTTTTTCGCGAAAGCATCTTTTCAAATTTTGTGCGTTAATTTTTCAACACAAACGCAATGACAGTTATGCGCAATGACAGCGCCGATGACCTTAAACGGCTCGACGCTGCCAACCTACATTGTGAAATACACTATTTACTAGTTTCAACTCCTCATACCAACTTGACACCACTTTGACAGCTAATTTAAAAAAATAGACTATAAGTGTTCTTAATAACTCGCAACAGTAGCTTTGGTCTTCGTGTACAAGTACATTTTAACTAAAAGGATTGCGTATCGCGACAAGGTAGTATAGCAATCGGTCTATACTTTTTACTTCCTTTTACAATAAAGGAAGTATTGGATTCACCCCAAAAATTCGAAATTGAGTTTTCAACAGATCTTCACGTTTTAGAGTCTACTGATCCCAAGAAACATATTTTTTTTCATTGGTCTGCCTATCTGTGTATCTGTCTGTCTGTCTGTGTGTCTATCTGTCTGTCAGTCTGTGAACAGAATATCTCAAAAACGAAAAGAGGTATGGCGTTGAAACGTCATATATAAGTTTGGTGTACTATATAGATGAGACAACAAGCTTTTGAAAAAAATCGCATAACCGGAAGTAGGTGTTTGCTCCTGTGATTTGTCAGTTTTTTTCAATTTTTTTCAAAAACGGCTCTAACAATTTTTTTCAAACTTTACATTTTTATTACATTTTTAATGTGTATTTATGTGAGATAGCTGATTTTCCAGTTGAATACTTCTAAAGTGGGTTTCTTTTGTTTTTTTTTCTATTTTTTATTAACTCTTATTTGAAATAGAAAACTCGGTGTATTATTACATTTTTGAATTCAACTTAAAATTTTAGAGAAAATTTGTCTCTGCAACTAACGCTCTATTTTGTACCGTTTTTGTGGAATTTGTCATCTTTTAAAATTTTTGACAAATGCTTAAAAATTAAAAATTAAAATTTTGACTAATTATAAGATCATTGTAAAAGGAAGTTATGTGAGTGTATCACACCAGATTTTTTATGTTGTGTTTATCTTCATTTTTAAAAATTAATATGATTCTAGATCTTTTCCACGCGTTAAGAAATGTTAATTTTTTTAGTGCTAAATTAAAAATAACTAATAACGCAAATGCTAAACTATCTTGACAACCCTTACAAATGTAACTTGGAACACTACAGCTTCTGGTCGGTTTTAATTTTTTATGGCACCCTTAACCTCATCCAATTTCACTAAATTTATAGTTTTAGCATATATGACTCAAAACAAACACGAAACACTTTTAATTTAAATATTTAATAAAAATAAACTCAGGGTTTAAATACAATACGTGAAAGTAACAACAAAAATACTGGATAACTACAAAACTAATTAAAATAAAACCGACGCGGAGACGCTACACTTTCGCTTTTCGGGTTTCCGGTTACAAGTGTGTGTGTGTGTGTGTGTGTTTGTGTGTGTCTTAAAATCTACTACCCTCCAGCACTTTTTCTAATTGGGGTGCCCAATTTAAATTGTGACCCCTAAAAGTTTTTGGAATTTGCAGTCTCACAGTAAATTCAGAAACTACTTCGTGTTTTAATTTTGAATTAACGAGGGTAATTTTGTTTAAATCTCCGATTCGGTAGGAATAAAAAACAAAACTGAATATTAACATTTATTGTATAGACAAAGACAATTTAATGCATACACAAAAAGTCCCATAAGCCGCGGATTTTTTGTCACTATGACAGCGGAAAAAGTTAGCCTTAACTTTTCCAGCGACAAAACGGAACCTAACTTTTAAAACGGTCTAATTTTAAAATAATTTTTGCCTTGTTTGTTAATTTAGTGACTTCTAAATTACCTAATATGTAAATTAAATATGTATTCATTAAATTGTCGTACCGAATTACACTCAAGCTTTTTTTTTATCGAAGTAAACTTAACATTTATAATTCGAGTTTCCTTGCTTTTGGGCAATTCAAGTCAAAAAACTGCCAGAAAAAATTACTCGTCCTTCGGACTCGTAATTTTTTCGGAGGCAGTTTTTTTCGTTAAATTGCCAAGCAAAAAATTCTCATTAAAATGTCAAGTTTACTTCGACAAAAACAAGCTGTCGTGTAATTATAAGTGAAAATATAGATACATCTCTCGGCTACATTTCTACATAATCGCCATTTAATTAACGCACTTGTCCTACCGTCGCACAAGTTTTTGTATGCCCTCCTCTCCTCAAAGAAGGTTGCCACCTGGTCACTCAGTTAACTGTTCACGTTAGTTTTAGCTTCTTCTTTAAACTTTTTGTACCAAACTCGCACACAGCCGTCGCTCATAAACTGTACTCTTTCGACAATGCATTTCGACCACATTATGCCAGAAGCCAGAAGAAAGAGAATTAATGCTTATGGTGCCCAGTTATAACTTGGCGGGCGCAATACGCCGTAATTCGCTTTCTTTCGGCTGAAAGTATAGACTCTGAAGGGCAAAATTTATTGTCAGACGAATACGGTTTATGAACGAGGCTGTTTTGCAAGAGCGATGCAGAAAGTTTAAAGAAGAAGCTAAAAACTACCGTGTATAGCTAGTTGGCTGAGTGACCAAGCAGTAATCTCCTAAAAACTCACTTAACCTTAATTTGTTTCATCTTCTGGTGAACCGGGATACTTTTCAGGATTTGGACGTGAGGACCTTTTTAGGTTTCTGTAAAATGGTTTATTGTAGTCACTTACGTAAGGCAATATGTCATGCAGATGGGTCACTTTTACATCAGCAAGTGGAAGAGATTCCAAGTGAATTGGTTTTAACTCATAGGTTGAAGAATTTTTACGGTTTCTAGCAGACCCTCGTCTTAAACTTGTTTGAATTGTCCGTTTTCATTAAAACTTCTTTTATAATAAAACTGAAATTTATTAAGTTTTGTAAACTTCAACCATTTGATGCGCATACATAGCATAGTTTCTCCTTATTCATTTTTTAGGTGCACTAGTATGGAGGTGTACAAATGTGCAAAATTCAGGAAGTCTGTTTGCGACATTTCAGTCAGATCATAGTTGCACCATAATCATGAGGAATTTCGATCTCAGCAGTTGTTTTCTTTTTAGCAGTTTCTATAACGGCATGCATTGTGTCAGCTTCCATGTGACTATGACCTAGTTCCATTAACTTGTGATTTATTTCAACTACTGAACTGCTTGATGATAGCTCTATCATAAGAGAACAAAACATTGTTGCCATATAAATGTTCATGTTCTAACCAGAGCAGCAATCACTGTAGAAGGTTAAGGTTTCAAATGGTGAAGGTTGACACAGTACAAATGTTCTGACACAAGAAGCAATTTCTTGACCTCCACGACCAGCTACAGTTTCGTTCCATAAGAAACATGTACCGTAGCTTCCTGAAGTTGTCGTGTGATAGATGGTAAGATTGAATAAGTAAGGAGTCGGTAGACATATTTCTAAATCAAACGACCCAGTTAAAAAAGTTGGGTCTTGCTTGCGTCTTTCTTTATCTTTAGGCTTTTCCTTATATGCATCTTCGGCCAAATTTAAATATTCTGCCTTCTCTTCGTCTATTTTTTTTATTTTCTTAATTTGTTAGTTCAGCAGTATCGAAAAACGATTTTATTGCCAAATTAAGTCTATCACATTTAGCACAGGTATGGTTGGTAGGGCGATGATAGGAAAAATTGAATTATTCATTGAAAATTTTGCGATACTGGCATTCTTTTTCTGGTTTGAGCTTTTGATCCCTACAGTACTTGCTGTATAATCTATACATTAGGGCAATGTTTAAATCTGGAATCAAGTACTTCTTCGCCCACCTTTCTATAGACCTAGAGTAATGGCTGGTATATGCAGGGAAACTAGCTATATGTTCTACAATTATATATTTTCTGTCATCACTTATTTTGGGATTGCTACCGTGCTTACCACGTTTATCGCTTTCACAGATCTTTCCATTACTAACTCTTATCTTTTCAACAATTACCCTAACCTTCTTGAGTGTAAGGTCAAATGTATTGATATACATTTTTTGACATACCTTCAGTTTGATTCCATTCTGATCCCTCAAATTTCTTTGAAACTGTTCTCTTACTGTTTTCCGAATCATCTGGTAACCGTTCTCTTTGGTTTTTATTTTCCTCAACAGTTTCAGAAATAAATTGGTCTTGTCCATGTCTAGGTAGTCCATAGAATGTCTGGAACAAGATATTTCTTTGTTCCACGTTCAGTAAGTTATTACATTTTCGTTTACAATTACACAGCTGCTGTAGTGTTTTCTCTCTTTTAATTTTTCCCTTTGCTGTTGTGTATTTTTTTAATTTTTCTTTATTTAGTTTCTTTATATTTTGTTTCCATTTATTTTCATTTCGTGTACGTTTTCGCGATCGTCTTTCTTTTCTGTCAGGAATATCTTGCTCAATATTTTCGTTTTGTCCTATATTTTCGTTATTATGTTTATCATGCGATAAATTTCTTCCTTCGTTTTCGTCACTACTTTCAGCCATATCTGAGCCGGGAACATAATCTAAATCTTGGTTATCAGAAATCTCTACCTTCCCTATAATTCTGAGAATTTACTGCTGCATTAAGTTCACTATCATCGAAATTGGTGTTGTACTCTGTCAAGGGTAGCGGATTGTTGTAAGAGGAGAGTTTTTCATAAACTGTATTTTCTATGGGTTCAATTTTAGCTATGTTCTGCAGAAAAATTGAACTCCAATCAGCTTACTTATTGTAAAAGGATTTGCACTTACACCATAAACTGGAGTTATTGGTGTAAACTCAATGCTACTTGTTACTGCGACCATAGGCGTCTCTAGCGGGGGGGGGGGGGGTCAGGCCCTCCCCAGAGTGCCGTATGGCCCACCCCAGAAAAATAGAAGTTGAATAAATTTTAAAAGCTGCATTTTTTAATAACCCATTTAAACTAAAGGATTGGTTATCGACCCCCACACGTTCTTACAGTTTTGTTAGTTTCTCTTAAGTTTTCTATAAATAAAAGGTCAATTTTTGTGCACAGAAAAATACAATTATTTCATATGCGGGTAAGTAAATGAGCTGAAAACTTGAGTGCATCGCTAACTACTCTGGGCACATACAGCTGGCTATCTATTATAGGCTCATCCAGTTCAGACTTACGGTGACTTACTATTTGGATTTTTGCATTACGTACAGAGTTGAGTTTATAGCTTTGAAAAGTACGATCCAAAATGTTATGTTTAATAGTGTTTTATATAGCAAAGAGAATTTTGTGGTGTTTGAATTTTCACAGTTGCTGGCCCAAGAAAGAACAAAGAAAAATCACAACAACAATTAAGAAGATATTGCTGTTTTCAAGAAAGTATTTGCTTCGACGATACGGAGAAAAAAATAAAAATTGTAGCTCAAAATCGTGTAAATGGAAACCAAGTAATGTTTCCCAAAAAAATCTGTTTCTCCTGGAATAATGTTTTACCGTTAACCTCATTGAGTTGGAAGAGGTAAACTATACATTTTTTTTGTTGTTTATGAACCGAGAAATAATTTATTGAAATTCTCCTTGGACATGTAGCATTGCTACCCACCCATAATTTCTGCAAACCAATAGATCAATTGCACCATGGAAACCAAACTTGTCATGCAACAAATGTTTGTTGTTTTCTAGTTTAACAGTTCAAATTTAGTTGTGATAATTGCAACAGTTATTATACAGTTAATTTTGAAATAAGTGTTGTGCATCAAAAATAAATATAGCGAGAGAAGATCTTAGAGCCATGATTTACTATGACTTTAAAAGATCCCTATTTCCGAAAGAATGTTTTAGATGACTTCGTGCTGCTTTTGGTGATCAAGTGTTTGTTGCTGGTTTAATGAACAGTCAGTGACGAGTTTTGTGAAGGAGGACCAATTTCAGCAGTTACCGATAGGAACATAGACTCTGTGCGAAGAATGATTCAGTAGGATAATCGAGTCATATATTGAGATGGTCTTAAGCCCTGAATCGCACATCTCGAGCACAGCAAACTAATGAATAGGTCATAAAAGCTCAGAATGGGAGATAGGATTTAATGGCAACAAATAAAATAAAATCAAATTTGAATTAGCAATCAAATTGGCAAAGCAATGCCTGTAATAAGTATTAAATTCGTAACATAAAAGGAAAGGCAGAGTTCTAAACCTAATAGGAATGGGACTACAACATTTAATTAGTTGAGAATATTAAAAGGGGATGGTAAAATGCAAAAGCCAATCCATGTATTGGTAAATCGATTATGAAAAGAATGGTCACATGCTTGTCGAGGTAAATTGCAAGTCAAAAATCGTTGTATAAATTTCTCTTTGAGCATATTCTTAAAAGGTATAAAAATGCAGAAGGCAAAACAGAGTGCAAAGTAGCTCATATGGCAGAGTCCCCGGGCTTGTACTCCACCAGCTAGCGGTTCGAATCCGCGTGGATCCCACAGGGACCAATGGCGAATTAGTAAAAAGGAAGAACTGATCAGTGAGAACGTAGTGAAAAAGGATTGTTAATAAGTGCCGGACACAGTGATGTGAAAGACAAAATTGACAAAATTAATGGAACAATTTAGTAGATAAGTAAAAGTTTGTAAAAATATTAGATTTAAGATGTTTAATTGTTAGAAGGAATTGTTTTGACTAGATTTATATTGATGTGCAATTGTTTTTAACAATTCGAGACACAATTGAATAAAATTTGCTGGTGACAGCTTGAAAAGTGGCTGGTGTTTTAATTTAAAATTTAGTACCTTCACATACAGTTACAGCCTTAAAATTTCACCAGAGTGTTATTTACGTGGTCGTGTTCACGCACAAATGAAGGCAAGAAAATCCAACGCCTAAAGTTAATTCCAACATCGGCTACCGATCCCGATCCTGCGGCAGAGCTCCGAGACACCATTTCGACCCATTTGAGGACATCCCGGACCGGATTTGCAGTTCCAGCGATAGCAGGCGAGCCCTACGAGGACTACATCAACACCGCACATCTGGCAACCGACTTCAAGGGCCTAGACCACAACGGCCACTGGACACAACGGCCACACGTAATTTTGTATGGACATATCGGCCACACTAGACACAACGGCCAAAAGCGATATGTGGACACAACGGCCACCTTGGACGTATCGGCCACAGGGTTAGCTGGACACAACGGCCACTCTGGACACTACGGCCACATTTCAGACGTGGACACAACGGCCACAGTGGACACAACGGCCACTGGACACAACGCCCACACAGAATTTTTGTATGCCCATATCGGCCACAGTGGACACTTCGGCCACTTATCAGACGTGGACACAACGGCCACACTGGACACAACGGCCACTGGACACAACGGCCACACAGAATTGTTGTATGCCCATATCGGCCACAGTGGACACTTCGGCCACTTATCAGACGTGGACACAACGGCCACACTGGACACAACGGCCACTGGACACAACGGCCACACAGAATTTTTGTATGCCCATATCGGCCACACTGGACACGTCGCCCACATAGCAGACCTGGACACATCGGCCACCGTGGACACAACGGCCACATAGCGGACGTGGACACAACGGCCACCGTGGACACATCAGCCACATATATCAGAGGGGGATAAATGCAAGGTTTGCCCGCTGACATAGGTATACAAAATGAGCAAAGCCGGTCGCCTAACCCCCCTGGACTTTCCTGTACTTTAGAAAATCTATAAAAACAGAAAACGGATGGGAGTGCTCAGTTGAAATAACTAAACACATTTAAATTTGATTCAAAACGACTTCACACACCACCAAAAGTGCATCATGTTACTTGATATGCATCGCTGCTGACGTCAAATAACGCAACCATGCGACGCGCTGTGTTTTACCGTTGATCGAGGTATTTGCCAATGTTGCCTATTGTACCTCGAAAACTAAACACCCTGTATTGTTATGTGTTGATCCCATTCAGTATTAGTTACGTGCATTTCTTAATAATATGTTTATCAACACCTAGCTACTAGTTATCTATATAATTATTATTGCTTCATATTGCGTCATTTAATGCATCATAGTCTCTAGGTTATAAAATAACATAAATCCATAAATTCTGAAATCATTAATAACGCGTGATCTGTGATCACCTAGCATTTTTGTTTATTTTGCGAATTTTAGAAGTTGTAAGCTTTTCCATAATGTAATCTGAAGTTCGTCATAATTATCTTCTTCTTCTTCTTCTTCTTTTATAAATAAAATTCAAAGTATGTGTGTATGTTTGGTATACAAATCCACACCGCAGCACATATCACTTTTAAAATTCACAAACGGGTACTATGGGCGTGTGGGATGGCATAGAGGTGGTAGCTAACTATTAACAAATATTATATCTTTGTGATATTAACCACACAAACTTCTGACAACTGTCATATTTTATTTGACATTCTTCAAAGGTATGCATAATTTTATGAATTTAACTAAATTTTTGCAATTATTTACTTTAATCGACGTTTCCAAATCGTAAAAGTATAAGTGATATACATGGTGTATTAGAACGTGCGGCTAATAATTACCGCACGCAATTCTACGTTGAAAAACAAGCAAAAAACTTTAACACCAATTTGGTCTTACACGAAGAGTCTTTACATTATCAGCACTTAAAGGTTTTTTAATTTGGCAACGCTGTACAATTTAAAGGTAAGAGACATGCATTTAGTTACCCTTGATCGTATATGTTTGTGATTCTGCAATTAAATCAAGTATGTGTTTATGTTTTTCATGGATATCCTCTAAAATTATTGAAATAATAGACAAATCAAGATTGAATGCGTTTTATTTAAATTAATACTCTTTTTTGGCTACAATAGCTGTTAAAAATGAGCACATCTAAATTCTACACATTTGGTACACCGAGTAAGAATGTTTGGTATTAGATTTTGCAGCATGTTACGATTGTGTATTTCTCTAACTGCATTATTTATCCGTTCAATAAGTCGCTCTTCGGTTTCAATTTCTACTTGATAAACCTGAGCTTTTAAAAAGCCCCAAAAGAAAAAGTCTAGGACATTTAGGTCGGGACTTCTTGCGGGCCATGGTATCGGAGCATCACGCCCGATCCACCGCTCTGGAAAGTTTCGATTTAACCAATCCCTAGTTTCAAGCCCGCAGTCGGCTGGAGGTCCATCTAACTGAGCCCACATATCTCTCCTGAAAAGTAACGGTAGGTACTTCCTCCAATAATCCCGGTAAATCGTTGTTAAAAAAATTGACTACATTTTCGGCGTTTAATCGACGAGGCAAAATGTGTGGCCTTATTAGTCTATTTTCCATTATTACACACAACTGTCACATGACTGATATCATCCAATGAGAATCATGCATTTTTTGAAAATCGACCAATCCCGAACTGATTAGCTGATAAGCGCCCGTGGGCTGCTTACCAAGTGATAAGCTCCCTAGGGATGATTATCGACCCCGTAGATGGTGTCATAATTAGAAATAGAAATGCAAGAAACAAGAAATTTGAATTTTTTGGCATTATTAGATCAATTGTAAATCATAATTCGTACACTGGTTTTGTGTAATAATCTTCAAAATATAAACGCGGGCAACACACTTACATATAATTTTGCCCGTGCCAAGAGTCATCGTGCTGGTTGCCCTTAGAAAACTGCCCTCGGGACAGTTTTCATTGCAACCAGCACTCGACCCTTGGCGTGTGAAAAATGATCGGTAAGTATGTATGTCTTGCCCTTGTTATATTACTATTGATAATTCCAGCCCATACATTGACGCTGAATCTACACTGGTGTTTGTTGGAAAACATAAGGGTTTTCATCGGCCCAGTGGTGCATATTGTGCATATTAAACATTCCGTTACGGGTAAATGTGGCGTCATCCGTCAATAAAATGTTTTTAATGAAAACCGGGTTGACTGCGTGTTACCGTAATAACCATCTGCAAAACACCATCCGTCGCGGATAATCTTCCGGAAGCAACTCATGGACTAGCTGGAAGTGAAACGGATGTAAGAGATTTTCTCTTAACACTCGATGTACAGCAGTACGGCTAATATTAAGTCTTCGAGCTACAGAACGGGTACTTTGTCAAGGTTCGTCTTCAAATACCTGTAAGATGTTTTCTTCTATTTCGGGTTGTAATACATGTCGTGGTCGCCCTCCACCAACTCCCTGCATAGGTTCTATTCTCCCTGTTTCTCTTCAGCGCCGATCTAGTCTTTCAATAACATGAGCATGAGGATTTCTCCAGTTTACATAACGTTCGGCATATAAATTTGAAGCTTGGTGACAATTACCGCCACATTCGCCTAATATCAAATACATGTCTACGTATTCAGGAAAACTGTATGCCACGTTTTTTCCCAAAACCAAAAACACAAAACTGAAGAATCAAACAAGGAACAAAGTAAGTTAGAACAATAATAACAGGGAATAACTAATAAATAATGAGTGAAGCAGGTTTTACGAAAAGAAAAGTGACTTTTACATGTGTCAAAAATGACATTAATACATCCAGTTATGAATTTTTTATTGTTACATTTTAAAAATAAACCCACCTTATAATGCATAGTTGCAACGTCTTCCAAAACTATAAACCGCGAAGATTTTGCATTCTTAAATATTAAATTATACGTAAACTAATTACCAAAATGTTATAATTTATATTTGATTACTTATTTTAATTGTTGAATTATGTGTTGTTGATACTATTTAAATTTATTTCTCAACCAAAGTTTGAGCATTAATAACTCCTTAACCAAAGAGTTAACTCTAAAATGGAGTGGTGTATTTATTAGCGGCATGTTTTAATACACCCTGTAAAATTAGGTATTGTATGTATTTATATTTCTTTAATATTTTGACCAATAAAGGGCCTATAAAGGCACTAACATTCGATTTTAACACCCCCACAGAGAGCGCCTGAGTGAAATTCTGGCACCTAGCAAAAAAATAAAATATTGCTAATACCCAAATGCATTATAAAATCTATACAAAAACGTGTGGCCAGCTTTTTTGTAATATTTTTTTGAAAACGTTGAAATACTTAAAAATAAAAACTCCCAAAAATTTATTAAGAAACAGAATTAGACTTTTCTAAAAGAATAGGAAATTCCTGTCCTTTTAAGGTAAACAATATGTTAAAATTCCCTGACTATACAATTTTTCATTTTTGAATAAATAAACTGCAGTTTTTCCATGTATCTATTTATATTTGTTTATTGTAAATGAAACAAAATGTGCGTTCATGCAATTCGCTGAGGCGCGGCGGTCTCGCTTGTGTGTTGCAAAACGTCAGGCGAGTCGCGTGCCTGCGGTGGTACGGCCGCTACTCGGGATCCAGGAAACCTTGTAGAATGTAGAAAAAATCTCCAAGGAAAATTGCTAGCATTTAATCATACAGGTCACAGTTAATAATGAAATCAATAGATTAGAGCGTTTATTTTACGAGTTAACATACGAATTTGAATGAGGTACTTGCTAATAAGAAACTTTAATTTTGTTACGGGAATGTAGGTATGCAACTAAAAAGTAGCTACGTACATAGGCGTAACTTGGAAGGGGCCAGGGGGGGCATTGCTTCCCCTCCCCACCCCCAAATTTTGATTTTAAAGTGAGGTGCAGCATTTTTTTTGCAATTTAGGTTTAAAACTGTTGTGAAGTCTTGATTTTGTCCCCCCAAAGTGATGCTCCAAGTTACGCTCATGGCTACGTAGGAACAACTTCTGTGTTGTATCTTTTTTTCAGTGGCATACATTAGGATAACTTTTAATTGTCTTTTTGACAAGTAATAATTCCTATGTTAACTCGTAAAATAAACGCTCTAATCTATTGGTCTCATTTGTAACTATGGAAATGACCTGTATGATTAAATAGTGGCATAGAAACGAAACGCTTATGTTAACTATTAAAATAAATTCCCTGTATACTCAACACTATTAATAAATTAAAATTTGACTGCTGCCCGATTCGATATCGGTATAGTAATATTTATTTATGTATCAAGGACGACAATATGGTTTTTACGGAAGAGTTTGCAATTGCTGGCCAAGGCGATAACTTTGGCAAGCAAGCAGGCGACGCCATAAAAACCAATCGATGCGCATATTAACTTTTTCTGTCATAATTTATAAAAATTCTGTAAAAGGCTTTACCCAGAACATTCCTCCTCATTGTGACAATAAATAATTTTAAAAATCAAATTAAGTTAGAAGTAAAAATATCTTCACGTTTCTAATAAATTAAATAAATTTTCAAATAAAAAAAACGTTACCGGTGGTCGAATTCGAAAGGCAGGCGGACAGCGTATGCAGCCCCAACGTTTAGTGCGATATCCTAAGGGAACGTGCAATTTCTATCTAAGCCACGGAGGACCGGCTTCTCTAATTTCTCCGTCGCAGGTATATTTAGTAACCGCTAATTTATGCCGCGTTTTTGTATTGTAAAAAATTTATTCTGTATCTATTCGCTCCCATTTTTTGTAAGAATAAAGCCTGCACAATGTACAAATTATTACTTGTATTTATTACTAAGTTGAATGAAAAATAAACACGCTGATATGTGCGACGCGCGGTTGTATTTAAGCGAAGGGTATTATTGTGGAAACTTTTTGAATTTTTTGCGACCTTATCTTTTATTTGTTGGGTTCTATTTTCGTCACGTGTAAGGCCTGATCTATGTGCAAATTACTACTTTAATCTATTTCCCACTTAACGCATATTTAAATAAAATTTAATATTTTAAGATGCTCACCCTGTATATATTTGTATGAAATTGCACCGGTTTCAAGCGAGGTAGATATACAGGGTGATTTTTTGAAAACGATCCACCTGAGATATTTCAGAAACTAAAAGGAAATTAAAAATTTCCGAAAACAGGTACACTTATATGTCAAGGGGGAAACGGTTTGACCTATGATTCACACTTTTAACGTTTACCCCTGCGCCCCCACTAATACCTCCCCAAAAATTTTAAATGGAATGACCCATCGCGTGGTATCTCAAATGAAAGCGTATCTTATAAGAATTATGGTGATGTGTCACTTGAGCATTTTTTGTTATTTAGCATTGAGAAATGATCAATTTTTTCAGCAATAGAGTACACCATTTTTACGGAAACCAATGTAGTATGTAGGTGAAGCTGACTAAACGGAAACAACTAATGTGACAGTTTGTTAGACAAAACGTCACCGGCTTGCTTTCTTTTTTTTTCCACTCCTACCTGATTAAAATTAGGTTTCGATAGCGCTTACCGTTCTCCTGAAGTGGCAATGATAAACTTTCTCATAAAATGTATGAGAAAATAAAAAACGTGGGCAAGTGACACATCACCATAATCCTTATAAGATAAGCTTTCATTTGAGATACCACGCGATGGATCATTCCATTTAAAATTTTTGAGGAGGTATTTGTGGGGGCGCAAGGGTAAACGTCAAAAGTGTGAATCATAGGTCAAGCCGTTTCCCCCTTGACATATAAGTGGACCTGTTTTCGGAAATTTTTAATTTCCTTTTGGTTTCTGAAATATCTCAGGCGGATCGTTTTCAAAAAATCACCCTGTATAATATGTATGCAAAATATCGTCTTCCTCCGACAAATAGTTTTTGAGCTATACTGCCAACAGACAGACAGACAGACAGACGGAATTAAGAACACCTCTTTTTTGCATAGTGATCGCGAAGATCGTTTTTTTTAACGAAAAATCGTATTGAAAGTTTCACTTTTTTAACGCAAAAATCGTGAAAAAATTACACTTCTTTAACTATTTTATTGAAATGTCAATTTGACAGTTGTCAATTCCGAAGTCCTTTTCGACTAGATTTCGACCAAGAGATCACTATGCAAAAACACTACGTGTACAACATCTTTTGAAACTCCTATTTTTCATTCATTTGCTTGATTAACTAGGGCTTCGCCCTCGTTATCAAACTGCAAATTTATGAAAAAAGTATGACTTTCAAAACTAGTTGTATAAATTACTATTTGGTCATCTAGGGACCTTGAAACGTGAAGATCTGAAGAAATCTCGTCTTTCAGACGAGAGAAGTAAGAAAAAACGAGTATATCATGAAAAATTACGAATTTAAGCCTTTCCTTAATTAATAATTGTGAAAATGAATAGTAATGCTTGAACAGTCATGCGAATGAATAGGTCAATTGCTTGCTGAAGTAGAAAATTTTTAGGGGCGAAAAAAAAGTTTAGAATCAGGTTCAACGACAATTCGATTTAAAGCTCTTTAGGGGTAGTACACCATGAAAAAGTGGGTGCGTAACCCCTCTACAGCTGAAAGTAATAAACCGATTTTCATGGAACTTTAATTAAAAGGGGGGGGGTTATCGACAATTCATTAAAAAAATACGCTTTTCAAAAAAATCCAAAACAAGAAGCGGAAGTTAGGCATGTTTTTTTGTAGCATTTTATTATAAGCCAAATTTTGCAGATTTGAGTAGCGGATAGGAAAGAAGACCGAAAAGTGCAAACGTTTTTCCCCGACTCTCTAACTGCAAAATGGCGGCCGCAACAAATCTTTCAAAATTTTTATTTTAACGCCTCATAAGTCAAAAATGAGTTATCTGATCAGGTTTCACGACAACTTGTTTAAAAGTCCTTTTACGGTACTATATCATGAATGAAATTTATTTTCGAAAATCTAGAAACGGTCTCAATGGCGTTTTTTCAATTTTTTTTAAATTTTTGAAAAGTTATTACAAAAAACTGCCCACACGATTTTGTTTACATTTTTTACATTTATTACAGCTTGGTATTAGCTACATTTTGTTTTTTTTAATGAACGCTAGAATTTCACTGTGCTGCCCACTATAAGGTTTTGAAAATCGGAAATTTAAGCTCCTGTAGATCTTTTATTAGTCAAAATATGAAAATAGTTTAAATATAAAAGGTCTTCAGTAAACATCTCTGCATTGTTCTAAATTTAAATCACTTATACAAGGTGTTTGGTTTGCACAGTAGAATAGCAAACTTTCTTATTTTAACTCAAACACCTTGTATAATATTATATTTTTATATGTACAATTTGATTCCCTATTTAATGGTATAGGGTATTCCTATACCTCAAATGCACGGCTGATTCGAAATTAGCGAATTTATCAAGTTTTGCCTGTAAACATACATTCCATCCAAAGGCTGTCTGTAGCGCGTATGCAAGTCTCTCTTCCGTACATATCAAATTCGTAGTGCTGTCTTTCTCGCTATTCTTTCAAGGGTTTTCAGTCTTGCGAGGATTTATATCGATGCTGTTAAATACCAAAAAGAAATGTTAATGTTAACAAATGTTTAGTATCTTAAACTCTAAAGAGGTGCACACGGCCACTTATGTATATCTATGTCAGCGGGCAAACCTTGAATTTATCCCCCTCTGATATGTGGCCGATGTGTCCACGGTGGCCGTTGTGTCCACGTCTGAAATGTGGGCGACGTGTCCAGTGTGGCCGATATGGGCATACAAAAATTCTGTGTGGCCGTTGTGTCCAGTGGCCGTTGTGTCCAGTGTGGCCGTTGTGTCCACGTCTGATAAGTGGCCGAAGTGTCCACTGTGGCCGATATGGGCATAAAAAAATTCTGTGTGAGCGTTGTGTCCAGTGGCCGCTGTGTCCACTGTGGCCGTTGTGTCCACGTCTGAAATGTGGCCGTAGTGTCCAGAGTGGCCGTTGTGTCCAGCTAACCCTGTGGCCGATACGTCCAAGGTGGCCGTTGTGTCCACATATCGCTTTTGGCCGTTGTGTCCAGTGTGGCCGATATGTCCATGCAAAATTACGTGTGGCCGTTGTGTCCAGTGGCCGTTGTGGCCAGACCCCGACTTCAAGAGAAGATCTGGGCACATTCTTGCTGCGGCCGAGGTTCGGACGGGCATGCAAAGGAGGTTTCGCAGGTTAGTGGTGAAGCCAATATAAATTATACCAATGTGTACCTGCTGAGAAGCTGCTTAAACGTCGCTGTATAACAGAGCCCAGGCGAATTATTTTCTTGTAAAAATTGAAATTGAAAAATCCAAGTGCAGAGGTGAGGTTAGGATCCTTCCTTGGCTTGGGCGTAAAACAATCAAGAAACGGGTGTTGCCTGAAAGAAACAAAAGATAGCTACTGACGCTACTAGAAAGCGGAAAATGATGAATTTACCTGTGAGATTTACTCATTGAGTTGTATTTAATTAACTGAAAACCAAAACGACAAACACTTGATGACTTTCATAAACGTAATTTTCTTTAGATCTGATGTAGCATTTTAGCGGGTATCTGAACTACGTACATGGGCGTACGCTAGAATTTTCAAAAAAGTAATTGGGGACCCACACCTTGTGTTAAGATCTCTGCTTACCTGAGCTAGTCAACATTAATTTGATTTACAATTAGATTCTATCTAAAAGTAGGGGCATACGAGCATCAATTCAAGTCAAACATAAAGTAACTCACAATAATTATCCCTGAGCGTTTCATAAATCTGTAATATCTGCTGAACCCAAAAGAAATGTATGTTAGTGATGGGAGGCTCTAGCTAAATTTTATTGTAAATTTTAATTATATAGTAAAGCCGTATAACCATCACAACAATACGTACGTGTGGTGAATACGCGTTCTATTTGCAAAACGGTCTTTTTTGTTTTATTAAATGAGACATTTGTCTCACTGGACTGCTAGTAATAGATATATTTCTTCACCACTGCAATAAAACATATTGAAACTTTAGCAAAAACGACAATATTCACTTCAGTACTTGTCACGATTTTAAATTCTCTGATGGTACCTACGTTTCAGGCTAAAGTGTATTTACAAAATCGACATATGATATGAAGAATATTAAGTAATCCTTCCAAAAAGTTCTGAATCTAATAACTCAAAGCACTCTACAAATTCTTAACCTTTGGGCTGCAAGTCAAGCAAAAACACCAGTCAGTCAGTAGGGCGAATTACAAACTAGTACATTTTTTGATAAGGGGTTAATGGAAGGATAATTTTCTCTTACATCCTGTTTTCACACAGAGTAATAAATTACTACTGCATTTTACTATTGTTAGAATTTTTTCTTCCTGTAGAAAAAATTGCTTTAAGAAAAATAATATTTTGGTCTAAAGTTGTAAGTACCATATATTAATCTTCTGCATCTAATGATATTTTCAAGTATAGGAATCAATAAAAAATATTTTTGACATCTACAAATGACGGATTCAGACTAAGAAATAAAAATAATAGAAATCTGCCATGATGCTAAGGGCGAAGATGGAGAAATAAATTCCTCCTGCGAGCAGAAAGTCAAACAAAGGTTTCTCAGAGAAAAATTACCAATTCAGCGATGTAGTACGTGTTATTGTAGCAGGAATTTTTCACCGTTTTCGTTATAATTCGCTGCATGCTACCGCCTCATCCGAAATCAGGACTGTATAGCGAGCATTACTAGAATTGCAGATTTTATTCTGATAGGTAGCGATGTAAATGGAGGCTGGATTGAAATTTAAAGCAGGAGAGCCCCGAGCCACCCGCCCTTGTCGGCGGATTTTACTCGCGTTTTATAGATATTCGCGATATGTATTTATTCCCTTTTTATTGCGTGTTTACGGCGATGAATTTACTTTCGATGAAAAGACCAAATGCTTTCGCGTGCTAGCGGATGCTCGGCAAGTAACGAATGGGAGAGCTTACGCTCTGCGCTTTTAATGGGATTGCGGATGCAGGTTCTATTTGTGTTAAAACTGCGATTTAGACCGCTCTTTGCAAAAGCGGATGAAGGCAGAATAATCGTAGGATTAGTAAATCTTGCAAACCACTTTAACGCTTTGCAAATACGTTGGAAAATTGCATTCTAGGCAGCTTTAGTTTGATATAGTGTCTTTTCGTTATTGTTTTTAGAGAAAACGGTGAGTACATTTTTATGGAATCGACAGTATGTGACCAATATTTTGAAAGAATAAAAGAATCAGATAAAAAGTTGGATCGTATTCCTATAAAACTTGTAAAACGTATGTACTGTTATGATAGCTTCTGGAGAATGATAAAAAGACAGTTGCTGTTAAATTGTGAATAATTTATTAAAAAGGGCCAAGCATAAGTTGATTTTGTTGGAATGGTGGTTTGACAATAACAGAGTTTATATCTTAAATTGTATTAACTTAAAATTGGAAAATAAAGTGAAAACCAAATCCAAATGATTATCTGAAAATTAAGTATGAAATAATATCAAGTTTTTCCAAATATGTAATAAAAATAAAATTTTCAAGAATAAAAAACTCTTTAATTGATAGATAACGTATCTGGTTGGTGTAATAAAAGGGTATATGTCCTTAAATCAATGAAACGAAGGTAGAACGAATTTTTAAAAGTATAATACAGAAGAGTACAAATGGTACAGAAAAGAATTAAGAATAAGTGAATGGTCTTCGTGGTGTATTAAGGTCTACAGAAAATTTGGATAAACTACGGAATAAAAGCCAATAATAGGTATTTTTTTGAGCAGGACTTTATGTGAGTGCTGTCAGTTGGGTGCATCTGAGTGTAGTCTGGAATTGGATACATACTACATATGAAGATATTGTAGTACTTGGGAGATCTTGCGGCTGTGTGGATTTTCATATTTGGGTTGGATCCTGATGTGGTTAGCTTGAAGGATTTAGAGGACATCGTAATTGCACTATAAGAATTGGATATATTATTGTTGCTACAGTTGGAAGTAAGGATATAACGAGGAGCTTACAAAATGGGACAGTACAGGTTTGGAAGGCTACCAGCTTGATGGATGCAATTAAGGGGGTCAGTTCCTGTCTATTGGGATCTCCTCAGTGGTGATCTCTGCATTGGTGTGACAGGGAAGGAGTTTTTCGCAGCGGAGGTTGTAGCTGGAGGCTTAGTTTTGCAAGGGTTTCTAGAAAAACAGGAAGTGGACTACTTGTGTGGTTGAGATTGGTATCCTGTGGATTGTGCTGTAGTGAGTGTTAGAAAAGGTAAATGTTAATATAATATTAAACAAATAATTCTTAATTACTTAGAATATTACATTTTAAAGGATAATTGCTTTAATAGATGTTCGTCACATATCAATTATATGTGACGGAGATCCTTTGGTTGGCGTTGCACTTTGACAGTTGTCAAAATGTCATAACTGATAAATATTTGTGCACTTTAATAACCATTTCATATAAGTATTGAAATACGCATGAACTCGACTTGATTTCAAGGTTTTCATTCTCTATGACCTAGCAAAAGGGTAAATTAAAACTTATAGAAGGTTACATATTTAACATTGACTTGCTAAAATAGACAGTTATTTTAATACAAGAAAAATAATGTAAGCTTCAATAATTAAACACTACCTGATTAGATAAATTTGAATAAACTAACACCACCTTGAAAAGGTATAGTATTCCAAAGAAATTGGTACCTAGCTACCTTAACATAAATTAATAGGCGTGTTACGATTTGCGTTCTTGAGGGAAAGGGAACTATACAAGGTTGTACGAATGTACTGTACTTTAGTTAGCCATAAGCAATTTGTATCATAAATATTTTAAGACAGAATTTCGTAGGCAAAATGGTCATATTAAAATTACAACAGGCGAATAAATAGCCGATGGTTAGAAACCTGCCTTTTTCTGGATGAAAATATTTAAATCTCACGGAATAGTTAAGAGTAAATTTATGCAGGGTTTACCTCGTAAATCGAAAAATTGGGCGAAGGTATATGATTAGTACGTGGTCAGAAGTGCAACTGTTGCAACTCATTCATAAAAATTACGTGCCGGCTGGAGCAAATTCCTTTAGGAGAATTGTAAAACTTTATTAGCGATAATTTGCGAGGTGTCCCTGCTTGACAAATTTTATCGTGTGGAACCGAAAAATTTGTAGAATTCATGGAACTATTATGAAAAGTCACGTACGCCTGACGTGACAAAAGTCCAAAATGTGGAACTGCTCTGATAGGCTTATTTGGCAATTTTTAAACGCCTACCTAGGTTTCTTGGTCAAACTGGACTTAGAATTTAGTTAGTTAATAAGAAAAAATAATAAGTGGCGGTATTAAACTTAAGTTATTATGTAAACGGCAGAGAATAAATGCAAGTATTTGTACTTAAGTGTTCTTATTAATCTCGCAACAGTAGCTTTAGTCTTCGTATACAAGTGTATTTTAACTAAAAGGATTGCCATTTACACCGACTTTAGGCGTATCGCGACAGGCGTCACAACGTGGACCTATAGCAGTATATATTGCAATGGTTCTGTGTTTCGGCAACTAATATTAATTTGATATTTGTGTTAAAAGATGCGGATAGCTTTATAGCGTTCTGTTGGTTGACTAATATTTGAATTAACGTTATGTTATTTGGCTTACAATCAATAAATAAAGCTAACACTACGAACCTTAATCCAGAATAAGACTAAATGTATACAATTGCTACTTATTGAAAAATGACAATGAGCCGTTTTGCAGTTCGTTCTCATAGCATAGTAGTTAGTGAGACGAAGCAGTAAAGGCACGTACAAGTTAGCGTATGACCTATAAGAAAAATTACTTTAATAAAGCACACTATAACTAAGGATAGGTTATGGCAAAAGTCAAGTTGACATGTTAATGATAGAAATGAGCACTTCGAAGAAGCCAAAAAGCTGATTATGCAAGCTAGCAGTTTGATGACAACGATAGTGGCTGTTGCCGCTCGTATCTCAACTCAGGACTTATCCTAATGGAAAAAATATACGAAGCTAGAAGGTGACTCATGGGAGATTGGATTCCTTTGTGGCGACAATGTCCTAATTTCCTAAGTAAAGGCACAGCCACGACATGTTTGCATTACTTGGAAAAAATAATTGGCAAGAATTCAAACTCTAGCAAACAATACAAAAGAAGATCCAATACAATTTTTATCAAGGATGTTATAAACTCATCCTGAAGAAGGGGAAACTTTGAGCTCTAAAGTCTGCTATTTTCCCTACTTTTGAGTATTGCAGTCCCAGAAGCCTGGAAAAATTCGAGTGGTTTATAACGCAGCAGCAAGCTAACATAGAGGTACGGCCTTTGTGAACAAGTTTGTACCACTCGAAATAATATAAACTGGACATTTTTACCTTTCACAAATTCCGCCTCTGACAGCTCGAATCGCGGGTGGCCGCTGGAAGATTTTGGTCAGTTCGGACTCACGGCATGCAGACCAATTTGCTTGCTTTGAGAGATATGGATTATGCGGGAGGCGTGGAGATCTTTCTTAGTACGTAGGTAAGTCGTGTTTTAGGTAAAATTTATTAAAAAGTTATGATAATAATGGCCTGGTGCGGATATTAAACGGGCTTTCTAGTAAGATGGAGCCGAATACACCGTTGCGAACTAGGCCAGAAAACTTTTTAGAAAAATAGAGCCGAATCCACTGGTGCTAACTAGGTCAGAAAATTGTCTAGCAAGATAGCGCCGAATCCACTGGCACTAGCCGGTACAGGAAATGAGCTCTAGGCTCAGGGGCCGCGACCTACAGCATTAGGTTCAGGTTCACGTCTTAAGTGCCTTTAACTAGCTGCGAATTCTCCTTTTATACTCTTCGGCCGTCTCGTTATCGGCACATTTCTAGAGAGAGTTGGAGAAGGGACTGCGTGTGTACCGGTTTACGCTACGTCCGCGCAGAGCACCTAAGACCGCCTTATCGAAAATCCGAACTTCATGGAGGTCTGTGTAAAGATTGTAACGCGAATTGGGGTTTTTCAAATTTCCAGCACACTATTTGTGCCTTAGGTAAATTTGGCGCGTGGGCTATCGTAACGTAATATATAACATGTGATTTATATTTCTATTATTGTGCATGTCAACTACTGAATTTTATTTTTATACCTTTAGTCCCGCTTTATATGTGGTATTGCTAGAATAAGTACATACCTGTATTCCTATACTTATTATTAATTCTTTTAGCTAAGCTTTTTTGTAATCTATTAAGTTATTAGGTAGATAAAAGGGTTCGTATTCATCGAGCTCATTGCGCCCTTAAAGCACAACGAGTCAATTTTAGTGGGTCACCGATTTTCGTGTAGAAAACTTGTGAGCATGTGAGTGTTATTGTTCCGTGAATGTAGCTCTTTGGAGAACCATAACTAATTTTTACAAATTACTACCTTTGTCGGATATTGTCAGCCCCCCACAACCCTGGGAAAACGTTTCGCGTTTAGTGTGCGGATCGACGCTGACGGTCGTAGCCGATCTTTGAACTGCCGTTGTCCATTCTGCCTGACAAAGTCTTAGGAAAAGCATCCGTTTTCATCAAATGTAGATTGACGTCAATTTCTGTTTCTTTCTTTTAAAAGCTTAATGTTCAATTTGAAATTCAATTCATCTATTCAGTGGTATACTATCCTCACTCTGTATTAAATTTCTTTTCTCTGCGTATGTGCCTTGTGAATTGGTACTTTCTATATCTTCTCTGCTTCATTATAAAATGTGTGCTTCATATTATTACTACTTTCTCAATTCTCTATCTTGATATTTTTATTAATAATAGCCTTTCAGTTTTGTTCTACCTGGCATCACCCTTCTGTCTACTTCTCTGTTATCCTTGTACGTCGAGCAAAACGTTTTAAAAGATCTGCGTTAGAAGATTTGCCCAGCACAAAAAAGTACATTTTTGTAATTTTTAAAACAACTTTATGATTACATACAAATATTTAAATCTCAGCAGCTTATAGGTGACAGCTTTACAGGAACATGCTGGTACATCACTTTCGAAAATTCAATAAACGTAGCAACTGCAGATGATATAACTGTGCGTAGAATCCCGCCCTTTTCAATTGAAGTAGGCGGCGGAGAACCATTTATCAGGGAAAAGGCAGAGAATTCCACCACATTTTACCAATTGAGTTAAACAAAAACTTATCAAACGCCTTTCCAGTATTTGAAATGCTTCAACTGCAGGCCTTTATTCCAAGTTTGCAAAAGGTGTGGGCAAAGACTTGTTTCAAATATTTTATAAACTGAAGAAACGTTGATACTGCTAACATCAAATTCAAGATTAGCAATGCAATTGGGTTAATTTGTCATAATATCAGGTTTGCAGTTTTTCATAATGCATAATGCCAAGGCAGAGTAAATTGGAACGTTAAGGAAAGCCAGTAGCTGTGAAAGGTGTGTAAAATATTATTCATTGAATAAGTCTTCTGGATGAAAGTCAAGCACTTGACGAGATGCCTGAAGGTGGCGATTTAGTCTCGAAAATCGGACAATCTTAAAATTTACTTAGTAAGTGGTGCTCTCTCGTCTTGAAAAGCATGCACCTCAAATGTAGGGTGTTAGGTTTGCAACCAGTCTAAATGAATGTGTCAGTGGCATAATTTTAAACACTTCTGATGGTCAGGGGGCCGCGGGGGGCGGGACGTTGCCGGCTAATGGCACATGTAATTGTTTTGGCTAGCTTCTTATCGATCGATAAAATTTAAGCGACCACACGCCCGATGTGAATCTTTGCAGTCTGGTGAACTTGTGGTTGGAGTTTATATAATTAGCAAGGATTATAACAGTTTATTCCAAACTAATTTGTTTTACGTTGTTTTAGTATTTTATTAGGGTAGTTGTTATGACATTCATATTATTTTGTACCTATTATAACTTTAGCAATAGCTGTGTTCGTTCTACATTTGGCAGATCAGTAAAATTTGACATTAGTTTCGTTAAGTTATTTCAGTTGTGACTAAAACAGTTGTAAAAAAATGGTTATACAACAAAATGTGAAATTCAATTTGCATATTTTTACACCGATTCCGAAAATAATTCATGAACAGTACAAAATTTCGTACATTCGTATTTCTATATTTTCTGAGCTAAACTGCATGTCAAATACTAGCGCTTAGAACTACAGTTTTACAATAAATTGATTTTTAATTAAATATAGCATTCTTTTCCTTTTACGCTAATCGTTACGTGTTTGCACATTTACCCAACCTGACCCTAATAAATTATTATAACACTAACACACTTAATTATCTCCAGTTTTCAATTATGGGCAAAGCAAGACCATGTTATGGAAAACGTAAAAAAACAAAAAGAGCACAATCTATGGTTAGACTAAATAAAGTAAGACGAATGTTAGCAGAAAATAGTGCACAGGTAATCAGACCCTTATAAATAAAGAAAACAGTGTTGCCTTTCGTAAACCATTTTTTTATTTAAAAAAATTCATAGCTAATATTTAGAAACACTACAGGAAAACTTAATTAATTGATCATTTTCATAAGAAGAAAAAAACATTTAGTTTTTTTTAAATAAAAAACATGCTGATTTCATTAAAATGATCCGACTGGGAAAACAACTGTTTTTACAACTCTAGGTCATCAATGATTGTGAAGGCATTCTTCAGGAAATATTGAATTCTGTTTATAAATCCAGCCATAGTACAGAAGATAGTGCACAATATGTCGATGGCGAAGCTGAAACCCCAGAAGCAAACGACAAAGATGAGGAGTATAATTTTACCTGGGAATCTGTAGACGAATATAACAGGTAATATGATTGCATCCTATTAACAAAGTGAAAAGTAACATTATAAATAAGTATTTAATTTTCATTATACTTCTCTGAAAACACCTTGTTTTCATCTGTTTTTGCAATGACGTAAAGGTGGCATTTTTAGAACAACCCACGGAAAACTTTCCCCGATGTCCGATTTTTTCGGTGCACTAAATTAATAAAAAGTAAATCGTTGCTATGGAAGCGTTAATCGTGTTTGCTACTATATTTACGATGTATTATTAGTACTTTGAAAATAATAGTATATTATACATCAAGGTAGCGAAGTATTATAACCTGAGCGCATATTAGATACTGAGCGTGCAGCGCGAAGGTTATAAAACGATTCGCTACCGTGGTGTATATACTATTTCTTGCACTACCAAACGGCTTAATACCTAAATTCTCAACAAATTTCGAAAATATTTTAACTGTCAACCTGACAATACAGCTCTTTAAAACGTCAAAATTAAAATAGTCATACTTGGTAACTTAGCAATTTATTACTTACCACGGTGAAAATTGTTTATTTTACTTTCTCTCCCGTGGTGGAGAAAATCAACTTCACGACCTAAAGATAGGCCAATAACGGTGCGTTCTGAGACTAGTAGTGCAAAAAATTTATTACTTATCCTTTTTTACGTTGTTTTCAAATAAATACGTATAATAAAAAAATATCGTTCAATACACGCCCAGAAATGGTTTTTTTCCGTGCTTGCATGACTTTTTATGTTCGGCTTCGCCTCACACGGGAATTAGTCACGCCTGCACGGAAAAATCCTTATTTACAGACTTGTATTAAAATTTATTATTACGCCTTCTAACAAAAATAATTATTATTGTTTCTGTGTGACATTTTCTAGGAGTAGTTTTTGTAATTTGTCTATTTTCTTAGCAATCTAATGTTAGAAGTTACATTTTACACTAAAAATTCAAAGAGGAAGCGACTATTTTTACAAATTAAATTTAAAAAAAAATGCGTTTTAGGATTGCGAACCATAAACTTGAGGTTGAAGTAGAGGAATATAAGGCGCAACTTGTGGGGTATAGAATAGTGGACATAGATTATCTATTAAAGAATTGCATGAAATTGCAAAGTGACCATAATAAAAAATGCACTGGAGGGCAACTCATTTTCCACAGTGAAAAACGTTGTGGACTTTCAAGCACTATTACATATATGTGTAATATTTGTGATAGATGTTTTACCTTTTCTACTGAAAAGCCTGATAAACATTCGGTTGCTAATACAGCTGCAGTTTGGGGAACGTTAGCAACAGGCAGCAGTTATGCTCACCTATCAGAATTTTTAGCGGTTATGGATGTTCCAGCCCTTAGTGGAAATTCATTTTTCAACATTCAGAGAGAATTGGGGTTTGTAAGTTACTTATTTAAAGGATACTTTGCATATGTACCTTTTTTATACAACATATATGTAGGTTTGGAAAGAATCGCTATGGGACATAATGGAAGAGGCTGGCAAAGAGGAGAGACAGCACGCAATTCAAAGAGGTGATGTGGATGAAGATGGAATTCCATTTATAACAGTTTTATTAGATGGGGGATGGTCGAAAAGAAGTTATGGCCACAGTTATAATGCAAATTCTGGTGTTGTAAGTATTGTATTAACATAAATCAATATTATTTCAGGTATCTTTTAAAATTTCCTTCAGGTAGTGAATTCAAAATAGTTATACAAATTAATCTTTTCTTTTCATATTTTTTAGGCAGTTATCATTGGTAGGTGTACGAAAAAACTACTGTATCTTGGAGTAAGAAACAAGTTTTGTTCCATCTGCGCTAGATCAGAAAACAAAAATGAAGAAACTCCTGAACACATTTGTTTTAAAAACTGGAATGGTTCTGCATCTGCTATGGAACCAGATATAATAGTGGAAGGTTTCAATAGTAGCATTGAAATGCATAACCTTCGCTATAAACGTTTTATCGCAGATGGGGATTCAACGGTATTCTGCAAAATCAAGCAGAATGTTACATATGGTTCTCGGGTAAACCAATAAACTATATTATTAAATATAATTCATTGTTTAACATTTTTTACATATTTTTAGGTTGTTAAAATAGAATGCACAAACCACTGCGTAAAAAACTATAGCAAACATTTGTATAATATTAGAAATGACATTAAAGGGGTTGCCATAAATATAAGAAAAAATGCTCTCAAAAAATACTATAGAGGATCTTGTGAAAACTGTCCAAAAAGCTATATATGCAAATGCTCATGGAGATATAAATAATTTAAAAGCAGACATTCGTAATTCAGTTGCTCATGTATTTGGTAACCACAGCTCATGTAAAGAATATCTTTGTGACTTGATAGGTGATAAAACCAATGACCAAACAAATGATTTAAAAGAGTATGGTGCACACCACCACATTTACGCAGCCCTCAACTTGTTGTTGACAAAGGCAAATTTATTAATAGATAATAAAACCAACAATTTAGCCGAAATGTACATGAACATATTAGCAAGATTTAATATGGGGAAGAGGTTAAATCTTACTCAAAGGGACAGTTTTCAGATGAGATCCTACCTAACTGGATTACGTTACAATGAAGGTCCATCATGGCATAGAAAATCGTGGAAGAAATATTTTATGAAAAGTCCCGGAGGCAATTTTAAAAAATATATGAAGTCACAGGAACACAGGTATGGTAAACGCAAACTTGAAAGAAGGGGAAAACCGAGGGTAGTCAAAAAATTGAAATTTGTGAAAGAGAAAGACTACGGGAGTAACATTGCGGAAATTGAAATATCTGATAAGGATCTACAACAAGAGGTTAACACACTTATTGGGAGACTGAAGGTACCTACAATTTATTTGATAATTTATATTATTATTTATTAATAAACACGTTCTAGATTACCAGTGAAGAACAGAAGTTAATAGAATCAAACACCAAAGGTCAGTTTTCAAATAGTAAATATGTTGCTGAAAAAATTAATCGACTAACGGCATCAAATTTTGGTGCTGTAATAAAACGTCTGCCACATACATCCTGTGATGTGTTAGTAAAACGAATTTTAAATAAGAAGCCAATAATTACTCCAGCAACAGAATACGGACTAAAAAATGAACAGGTCGCTATTAGTAAATTTATGGAGATCACAGGAAAAATTGTGGAGCCAAGTGGATTATTTATTGATCGAAGATATGGTTTCTTGGGCGCCTCACCGGACGGTAATAGCTATTAACATATCTAGGAATGTTATGATTCATAACATCCGTGATTTGTTCAATAGTTTATCGGTTGCTATATGGTTATGGTTGCCATGTAGGGTAATATTCTTTAACCCTACAGATAAGTTATGACCTAGTTACCAGCCGACTTTTGTATATGTAAACAAAGGCTTAATATCCTGAAACCGATAATATAAATTTATATATGTATTGTATACACAAAGACCGTGTTGTTTGATCGTACCCTGGAGACTTTTATGGGTCGGTTTCTTTCATGAGCATAGTTGAAGCTGAAGCTCTAGATTCTTCGTTTTCAAGAGTCAATTCGATTTCGAAGGACTAGAACACGTTTAAAATATGATTTCACTTCACATATTTGACATGTTTGTAAGACGTCATTATTGTTTATACGAGTAAAACAAGTAGAGGCGACACTTTGCTGCCTAGCGAAATATTTGTGAATAAGGACAATATTTTGCCAGCTTTGAAAGTGGAGTCGACCCACCTATATCTTACACCGTGGTATGAACCAAGAACACTATACTAAGGACACGCAACTCCCGTTTCGAAGCGGACCGCTAAAAGCTGACAAGTAAGGCGGCCGTGGTGTACAATTATTCATTCATAAAACTCGTGAACTGTCAATGTCAAACATTTGCTGAGTGTAACTGGAAATTCGGACCATGTTTTAACAATTAATAACACACTTGAAATAAACTCCATTGGATTAACAACCGTAAACTGACTTTTAACCGCGATTACAGGTTAATTTAGCTCACTTCCAACTCTCGAACGGCAGTACACGCTGTCGACAGCGCCGCGACGGCTATCCCCTACATAAGGGCCGCTTTTATATACAGCCGTCATAGGAAGTTGCATCTCCTTAGTATAGTCTTCTTGGTATGAACTAATCAAAGATACTGCTTTTGTTTTACGCAGCCATACTAGATGAAAATAATTTTTGATCATACTTTATATGACATGTAAATACAATTTTAGGTATAATATCAAGCGAAGAAATTATAGAAGTTAAATGCCTCCATAAAGTGGCAGTCCTTGGTATTTCTTTAAAAGAAGCTGTCAAAAATAAAGAAGTGGCCTGTTTAAAAATACAGGATGATGTTGTATCATTAAATGAGAAGCATAATTATTATTATCAGGTAATAACTATAAAGGGTTTTGTTATTTAATTTTATAGAAGTATTTTCTTTAGATTCAAGGGCAGCTAGCGATTAGTGAAGCCCGTATTTGCCATTTCATTGTGTATACCGGTGACAACAATGAACTTTTCGCACAGGCCATAGAAAAAGATTTAATGGTATGGAATATGTGGCTTCCTAAGCTGCTGTTATTTTATTCAAATTGTTTGGCGCCAGAAATTATATTAAATAGAAGAGAGCGTAATCTAAAATGTAGGGATCCTATATATATTTTGGAAGCCCAAGAAAACGTGCGTAAAACTCAACAAGCAAAGGCCAATGAGAGAGAAAAAAAGAAAAATATTCAAGAGTTAAAGAGAACAATTGCGGAAAAAAGAAAACGATGCCATACAAAGAAAAAAGCTTGAAAAGTATGAATTCTTGGCTCGACCCGGCTCAGAACAACAAGAAACAAATATTTTCATAACTAAAACATTACTGTATATCAGAATTATGCTGCAATTGCATCATCAGACACTACCATAAATATAACGAGCATTTGTTTCTTTAGAAGTAATAACTTATGTTAAAATGTGTAAATTTTGTTTGTAGTTATTATTAATTACTATCTTTGTTCAATAAGCCGCGTAGCGCAGTTGGGTAGGCGCTAGGCTTGCATTAAGCAAATCCTCGGTTCAAATCCCGCGGGGGTAAGAATTTTTTCGCAGTCTTGGCGATTGGAATCAGGCTCGGTGAGACCATTCACAGGTGGGCACCAAATTAACTGTGCTCTACTCAGAACCACACACCTAAGAGATAGAGTAATAAGGTTAAAACATCACCATGACACACACCTCATACAGTGGTTGCTGCGCAAGCACAAAAGGCGCGCTCCAACTTTGTATCCCGAATCTGGGGCAAGTTGAGCATTGACCCGCCAGATGCAAGCGCATAAAGCACCAGCCTCTGTACCGCAAGATAAAATGAGGTTATCGATAATACATACATACATACACACATCTTCGTTCAATAGAGACGACGACTACGACCGAAAGCAAGGTGGCAAGACACACTTCTCCAACCCGGCCCAGAGCTGTGACCTCAATCACACTGTATTTACTATCAATCTTGTATTGTAAATAAAGTAGCATAATAAAAGATATTTTTTGTCAATATTTGAATGTTTTGATATCTGTTTAGGCAAATACCTATAACACTATAGGAAGTACGGAGTGATTTTTGAAAAACTCAATTGCAGCAGGCCCTGGATAGCCTGAATCAGTTGGCAATACTGAAATGTATTGTTGGTGACACTGTAAGTCTATGTCAAATTCGAGGTTAACAGGTTAGGTTTTGCGTCATTTTTGACACAGACTGACGCAAAACCTAACCTGCTAACCTTGTATTTGACATAGACTTACAGTGTCACCAACATTACATTTCAGTATTGGCAACTGATTCAGGCTATTGCAATTGAGTTTTTAAAAAATCACTCGGAGTAAATTTGGTTGTAAACGGTAGGTATAACATTTACCAATATATAGCAATAAAATTTGTTAACAGTGTCTGCTTTCTTGTAAGGTGTTAATTTAACAAAGCGATCCCGGTTTGCGGTTGAATGGCAGTACAAATCATAAATGGCTACAAAATCGTCGAATTTTACAACGCAGACGATTCATTTTGCCATTTATAAATTAGCAGATGATACCAGCCAATATTTGTCTTTCAAACGCAGTTTTGTTTACAGTTAAAAAACTTTACTTTTCTTTATAATTTTTTGTTTAAAGAAGTGACGCTTTCTTAACGATTTTTCGTTAAAAAAAACCACTTTTGTCATCACTATGCAAAAAACTAAATCTGTTGCATTAAGTGTAAAGATATAAACTACAGTTAAATAAAGAATAGTCTATTTCATTACGAGTCAATTCAAAACCTTCAAGCTGCCTAAATATAGGGAATTCCATAAAAAAGTAAGTTTTATTTGCCGCGCTTTTTTGAGGCACCCTGTATAATCAAAAGTATTTCAGTAATGTGCACCACCTTTGCTCCTACAACTAAGGTTACCTACATTCCGCCGATGCTGACACGAAGAAAAATAATTTGGGTGGGGGGGATAAAATCAATGAAAAAGATCAACGTGAAATAGTTTGTTAAGTACATTATAAATACGATTCCAAAAATTATTTTATATTTCTGAAATCGCATAAAATAATTCCGGCCTCATCAATAGTCATATGTCAAAACTTTCTTTGGAACACTTGTACATGGCATGCTATTAATAATTAATATTTATTGCTTAACACTAATTATGTAAAATAAAATCTTAGCAACTCTCAGTATTTATAATTGGGTAGACTATACAAATCCAATCCAATGTATCTGAGAAGTTAAGTAAACCGCGAAGAAACTAAATTTTTGTGGAGACAATTTAAAATAATTTCTAAAATTATATTTTGGCACTTTACCCACTTTCTACTTTTGCTCTGGAACTTTTAAATATGAACCTCTAGTTAACCCGAAGAATTTTGTTGATAACCCGAAGTCTTCGGGTCAAAATGTCAATATTGGTCACCCTACCTACAACTTTTATATAAGTGATATTTATGTAACTCTCATAGTTTTACTACTATTTTCCACCCCGTTGTCGTTATCAGGCCCAGGATTGTGGTCGTCTAAAAATATCAAGTTGCATGTTTATGCATATCACAATTCGAGTTTGAATTACGTCATTAGCAGTAGCGCCACCTACCTTACAGAGGCTGAACTATTTTTAGCAGAGAAACACGTATCAAAGCTTAAATTGCCAACACAAAATTTACTCACGATGAGCTATTACAAGTATCTGTTGCTTCTCGGTCATCTGCCAAACTTCTGGTTCGAATTATTTGAATTTTTAGTATGTTATAGTTAAAACTCTAGAGATTATGCCCCCCCCCCCCATTTTGTTTTACTGTTTGAAGAGTATTTCTTACAGAAATAAATCGTCGAATTTCACGTTCAAAAATCCACTTTATTTATATTTTTTAGTCAAAACCGTGATTTATAAACTAAATTTTAAATACGGAGGGCACCTTCCTTGAATCTTTCTGCTTATTTTCGTATATTGTAGATTCAATTTGGTTCAGTATTAATCGCACTGCCTGCTCTCGAGTAAAGTCATGATAACCGCAATTTTAAGTTAAATTTCGTAAGAGTAAATCGCCACCTTAAATCGAATAATAATCGAGTTACATTCAAATATATATCGTATCATTGACAACGATGACGTGAAAAAATCAACAACTTTGGTTGTAACTAACGTATTATTATGGTAACTAACATATTACATATTGTAACTTGTAACCAACGTGTTATGTGCTACTAAGTTATTGTAAAGTTATTGTGATGTATCAATAAAGATTTCACATAAAGGAACCATAATTGTCAATGATACGATAAAATATATAAAGTACTTCTACAAATGACTGACTGTCGGGATTTTTAGTTGAAATTGAACGAATCCCGGCTGCCGGGATTTTAAATGTAATATTATACATCCCGGCAGCCGGGATTTTTAGTTGAAATCGAACGAATTTCGGCTGCCGGGATTTTAAATTTCATTTTATACATCCCGGCTGCCGGAACCTGATCCACTGCCAACGGAAAAATATAAGAACAAATGAGCCTCTTTTTCTTTTGATTCACATCAACATAAATAAAACACTTTAGATGGGAAAGCTCTGTATTACCGGGACGGACAGAAATGCTAGCGCCATCCAACGGGTGCGGGCAAAAGCTATACCATAGCGGGAAATTCAAATTCGTGGCAAAGAATATTTTTTCATCCAATAAATTGCACAATTGTAATTTAGCTTTTAAGTCGACATTTTCTTTACAGAAATGCTTATACAAAGCTTCTGTAAAGCAAATCTCGACTTAAGTTAAATCACAATTGAAAATACTAACCATATTTACTAACGACAAATTAATGAAACAAATTTACAGTATGATAAATATATTTTATATAAATATATTCAATACACAGAAACAATAACTAAATTATTAGATAGAAATATGTGCAAGATTATCTACAGTACGTAGGAATAAAAACACACTTAAATTACGTACATTTGGTTGCCAGTATCAGAGCTGATTATATTTTAAAATAACATTGAAAAAAATATATTAGAGTTAAACCATGCCACTATCATACAGTTTATGAGTTATTATACACCAGAGAATTATTGTTGGATCATGTATATAAAATACAATACGAAATGAGGCTATACGACAAAGGTATAGGACCATTTCACTGAAAAATATTTGTAAGATGAAATTATAGGTTATAAATATTTTATATAAATATAATAAATAAATTAGTAGATAGAAACATGTGCATAATTATCTACAGTACAAAGGTATAAAACACACACTTGAAATACATTTGGTTGCCAGTACAAGCCAATATATTTTAAAAATTAGTAACATTCTTATCTTCTAAATTGTCAACAAAAATAGAGATTTAAATACATATACATACATTTTGTAAAATTTCTTACAGCGAGAAGTTAAATCCTTTGCACGTGTAACATCCACTGCTTGCAAAATCCCTCTTTTTCTTTTTCTAGTTTTCTCTGCAAATTAATGTTTATTTATAGTTGGAACAACAAAAATTTTTGGTTTTTTGTACCTGGTATTCTGGGAGTACAAAGATGAAGTACAGTTTCAGCAGTTGAACTTGTTGCAGCACAAACACCAGACAAACTTCCTTCTTGCGTTATTGCAACGCCTGACGATTGGCTTCCCTCAATCTTTGTACCAGCTTTGTCTGTAACTGTGTACTATTAATACAATTTTATTTTTTAATTTTAGTAAGTACCTGGTACGTTAGGAGGCCAAACAGCTGATATTTCTGTACTGCAACTTGCATTATTGTCTATTAAATGTTGTGCACCGGTCGAAGCAGTACAAACATCCACTGAACTACCCTCTTGTGGTAACATATGTGTACCTTCTCCTATCACATTAACATCTGGTGTTGTTTCTTGTGGAGGGTGTACAGCTGGAGCATTATCTCTATCCATTTCTTCCGATATAGCTATAAGTTACCAATTGCCATTGACAACAAAAAAATGAATAGGTGTTTTCCTTACCAGATAAACAGAGTGTGGGGATTGCATCTTTTCGAAGCCCTCTTCTTGTGCCCGGAACCAAACACTCTCGCGCAAAATGCCTATCACAAACATATTGTGTACGATAGATTTGGTCACGCTGCAAATCCCTCAGAAAAGTTTGGTTAATTTTTTCTATCCACTTCTTCAATAAACCAAGTTCTCTCGGAAATCTATGCCTCTTGTTGGCGTGATTGGTACACCCAGGTACACAACACTTATTTCTCTTGTAATCTTCCATTTCCAACCGAATTGGTGGAAACTGAAAGACAAAAAAACTTCTTAACCGGGTCACTCAAGTCAATAAAAGTAACAATGCAACCATACTCACTCAAAGCTGGCACAAACAAAGCACACAGGGCAGCGCAAACTTGTAGAATACACTTTGGACAAAATCTTCAATGAATATAACGTATCGGCTTCTAAACAAATGCAATAACAGAACACAACAACAAAATTTAAACTTTAACGTTTGTTATTCGTCAGTTTGTCGGTAAAGTCGAGGCCATAAATACAGCACTTCATTTATGAGTCAAGGTAGCGCCATGCAACGGGTGCGGGAAAAAGCTTCGCACCTGGTTCGTACCTCAAATTTTATTCCAAAGTCGCCCATAAAGCTTTCCCATCTAAAGTGTTTTATTTATGCACATCAATTTACTAATAGTTGGTGAGAGCACAGCGAGTACTTAGAGGTGTGAGCACAATAAATCAGTAATCAGCTCTATACTAGCCATAAATATCCTGATTTGTGGATCTTCACATTACTTCAGTGCCTTTCATTTTGATATATTTTACAAAACCCAATACCTATAGGTTTGACATTAATAACACTTTGTATGATATAATGCAAATTACATCAATTTTTGTATGTACAGCGTGTTCATTAATGTGTTGTACATTATTTGTGCTTATGACTTAAATTGACCAAGTTCAAAAAGTGTTGTAAATACCAATATTTTAAAGGTACACATCTAGTTGTACCTAGTTAATGATACAGTGTGAGCCTTTGTTGAATAGAAAAACAACAACCAATAAACTTGGAACTATCTCTGTACAACACATTTTTTAACATTGCTGTATCTTTGCCTTATTGTTTTACATAGGATTATACGGATATACCTATCCTTACCTGACCAAATCTTGTTTTTGTGCTGGTTAAATTCAGATACAAGTGAATGATTTTGCTCCTGAATGTTTCCTCATATTTTTCCTCTGTATTTGTCTTCAAATGTACTATGTATCACTAATTTTTTCTGTGTCGTTTTATATTTACAAATAGAACATAAATAAAGCTATTCTGCCAGCATCTTCGATGGCTATCTAAATACTGTTTTTAGGTAACTTTAAAGCACCCGGCAGTATAAACTACAAAAGTTAAGCTTTTCGTAAAGGGAGAGTATCAACTTGAGTATCTGGAAGCAAGGTAATAGATCTGCAATTGCACACTATATTGCAATTAGCGGAACTTTATTCCTGAATTTTATTGGTTTGCAACTTGAGTACTCCTATTATTTCATAGTTCGAGTCCGTCGATTGCGGATCTTTATTTAGTTTACATACGAAATCGCAAAAATTTCAAGTACATAACCTCAGTTTCATAACATTTAGTAAGTTGCCAGTGCTTACTACATAAAAATATCTAATTTCTTTAATGTTTTTAGTTAACTTGTATTCAAAATGAGTTGTCTGGAGAAATTGGAACTTAATTTGAAATATTCTATATCTGAAGGAGTCAAAAACAAAATCAAACAATTTTGAGGAAAAAATTACATCGAATTGTATAAACGAGACTACAAGTTATTGAAATCTTTAACAAAGAAGTGTCCCCGAAAATTTTCAAAACTGATCAAGCATTATAATACTATAAAAATGTATACGCTTGTGCAAAAGTTTGTCTCTAGAGGACTAGATACAAGATCAGTCAGATATGTTAATTTAGTAGTATTTTCGTTTTCTATGGTAGATTCTTTTTAAGTACTTGTAGAGAAGGTTGTCCATTTCAAATGTGCTTTACCTTAACAAGTGACATTCAGAAGCTTCTATGATGTTTTATTAGAATAAAATACTTAACTATGAGGAAGGAAGTTCATTGGATTTATATTCAAAAGTAGTTACACCATATACTTTTAACTTGATTAAGAAACAACAAATGTTATCTGGAAAAGTAAAAATAGTATCTGAAGAATTGAACTTCTGTATGGTGGTTAATTTATTATCATTAGATATGATGTCTGCTGAAAAGTGCCCTTGCTCCTTTCGAGCCAACATGAAACTGCCTTCTCAAGTTTTTGCGGTAACGATAATGGAAAATATAAGTATCTCTCACATAAAAAAGACCAAACGATTTCAAGCCATAGACTAAAACATAAAAAATGCATGTAGAAATGCCAACCGCTATGTCTGAATATAGAGAAACAGATTTTCAGAAATGCTTCTCTCAATTTAAACTTCTAGTTGAAAACTAGAATATTAAAGCAAGTCATGATCGCACCTGAAGATGAGATTATAGTATATGAAGGTGATTCCAAAGATAAAGTAAAATGATACCATTTATGAGTCAGACATTACTATCACGGCAAAAGAAAATATTACTTAGCATTTTCAATGATCATCGTCTCTAAACTTTTATTAAACACCTACATCGCTCAAGCTAACGACTTGCCCAAAAACTGTGAACTTCTAAATATCTACTATGATTGTTGAAGAAGTTGACAGCAAAATTATAGAAATGTTTTTAAAAATTCTGCATTCCTGAAATTGGAGAAACTCATAAAGAAAAAATTACAGTTAAGAAACTACACTGTATGATTTGTAATATATCTATTGAAAATAAACCCAGTCTGAGGTGTAATTCTTGAAAGTGGGTACATAAGAGTTGTTCTAGAAAAGTAAAATTGTCTCGATTAAAACATTCAAAATGGTAGGTACTGTGTTAATTGTAAGTAGGAAGAACGGGTAGGTACCTACCTGAATTACACTGGAGGCCTATTATTCTTTATAGTGTTTTGTCTATTTAATATAGCCGCCTCTCCGTTCCCAGCTTCCACTTTCTTCTACTGGAGCATATGTCCGATTTTATAAGAATATTTTATAGTTTGGATTGTTTTATATTTGTTATCAAATAAATCACACTTGCATAGAATTACAGTCCATCTATCTCTTGTTCTACATTGAAATACAGGAGGTAAGCAAATTGTTAATGTCAAAACTTCCAATTGGGATCCCACATTTGCAAAGGTTTAGTATTTGTCATCCAGGTATGCAATTTGCAGACGTGGATACTCTCCCTTTGGTAAACGACAAAATTTAACAGTTTCAGACACTAAGGTTTTCCTGCAATATGTTTCTGTAAACGATCAACCAAAGTAGATTTTGTTGCTCCTTTATATTCACAAATAAAACAAGAATAAGGTTCTCTTGCAGTAAGTATGTGTCCTCAGATGGGGAATTAACCAACTGTATGCGTCTTCATATGGCCCACTAAAGCATCTTTTCGTGCTGCTTTATATTCGCATATAGAACATCTATAAGATTTTTCTCGGCTATGCATCCTCACATGTGTAACTAAATGACTTTTTCGTGCTGTTTTATATTCGCAAATAGAACAAGAATAAGGTTTTTCTCCTGTATGCGTCTTTATATGATGCACTAAAGTGCCTTTTTGTGCTGCTTTATATTCGCACATAGAACAAGAATAAGGTTTTACTCCTGTATGCGTTTTCATATGTTCAACTAAATGTCGTTTTTGAACTGCTTTATATTCGCATATAGAACAACTATAAGGTTTTTCTCCACTATGCATCTTCACATGTGTAACTAAATCACTTCTTCTTGCTGTTTTATATTCGCAAATAGAACAAAAATAAGGTTTTGCTCCTGTATGCGTGTGCATATGTTTAACTAAAGCCCCCTTTTCTGCTGCTTTATACTCGCAAATAGTACATGAATAAGGTTTTTCTCCTGTATGCGTTCTCATATGTGAAACTAAATTATTTTTTTGAGCTGCTTTATATTCGCATAGAGAACAACAATAAGGTTTTTCACCTGTATGCGTCTTCATGTGATGCACTAAACTACCTTTTTGTGCCACTTTATGTTCGCACATAGAGCACGAATAGGGTTTTACACCTGTGTGCGTTTTCATATGTTCCACTAAATTTCCTTTTTGAGCTGCTTTATATTCACATATAGAACATCTATAAGGTTTTTCTCCGCTATGCGTCTTCACATGTGTAACAAAATTACTTTTTTGTGCTGTTTTATATTCGCAAATAGAACAGGAATAAGGTTTTTCACCTGTATGCGTTTTCATATGAGCAACTAAATGACCTTTTTGTGCTGCGTTATATTTGCAAATAGAACATGTATGTTTTTTTCCTGTATGCATCTTCATACGGTTTGCTAAATTACCTAAAAAATGAATAAGATTTTCACTTGTATGAGTGTCCAAATAGTTAACTTACATATACCCGTAGTTTTATGTTCACAAATGGTAGATGTGTATAATTGTTCCTTACGTTCCAAAAAATTACTCTTGTCTTTGGTTTCATATTCATTAACTCTGCAAAGTAATTGTTCTTCTAAGGAACCTCCAGTTGTTGCACCAGAATCATGCAATTCATCCTTTATATCAACTTCCTCTTTTTTAATATCCAATTTGTGATATGCGATGTTGTCAATAGCATCTTGAACAATCACCTGCCGAACATGTAATTTTGCAGCTACTTTATTTTCATTTGTGGTCAGTGGTTCATATAACGTACTGGTTATTGCGTTAGGCAAATTATATTCAACTGATTCATGTTCCCCGTCCATTATTATGAAGAATCCAGGTATAACAAATGCAATATCTGAAAATAAAAAGTACAATATTCAGTGAAGTGAACTTGGGGTAATCTTGCTGTTTACGGATCCCACTTTGAACTACCGTTTCTAGAGCTAGTTATATAGGAGGGATGCGCTGCAACGCTGAGTCGATTATACCACCCTTAACCACCCGTAAACAGCAAGATAACCGAACTTGGTTATGCTTATTTGGGAAAATATCAACAAGCTTTTTTTTCTGAAGCGAATATTCTTACTAACATGGAATATCATGCAATTTGAAGAAGTAATTTGTTTAGAGCATGGGCTAGCAGCAAACCTAACATGAATTACTACACAATTCAACAACCATCGCCGGCCATTACAGCCTACAGCACCGTTAATAATAATTACAATATATGTGCTGAGCAATTATAAAAAGGAGGTGGGGTTTAGTGATGGCGCCGAATTCGAAAGATAGCTAGCTTATAAAGAGTATTCCAACCAGAAATTGGAAAGCTATTTAAAATCAGGCCAGACTGCTTGATTGTCATTCAGTGACACTTTTTAAATGACCTTAAAAATTGGCATATGCATTTGGGAATTTTGGAAGACATACGTTTTTCAACATTTTCTATGCTAGTGTACGGTTTTAAAAAGTAAGGTTAAACAACTAATACATAGGTAGCATGGAAAATGTTACAATGCCTTAACAAAGCGGTCACATATTCAATTTATAGATGAACTGAAAGCTGCTTGACTTTAAAAATTATCTATTGATTGTATGAATCCAACTTAGACATGGCTTACACTTTCCATGATGTACTTACATGGTTTTAAATAGATTTCAAATTTTTGGTTGGAATACTATAACAGTATTATCATGCTTAGACGTCTTTTGAGTTGCCTAGCTTCCAGTGTTGTCGTCATAAATTTTGTAAACATTTCCAATGTAGTGCTTATCTAAATTATTTTACAAATGTTTCACTGTTAACATTTGAAGTTTCCTAAATTTTATATCTATTTTCTTAGGACACTGTTCAGCTTTTATATTATTAGAATTTCATGATTCAATATTTTAAAATTGGTAACAAGACTTTAAAATTGTGTAAATATGCAAGTTTAATTGCTAGTGCTTACAATAAAATTTAAGTTAGTATGAGTGCACGGCAAAATCTAAAATTTCATTTTCACTTTCCCATAAACTACAAATCAGCAAAAATTTACACTAAAATAAGTTTATGTTTTAAACCGAATTCTGACAAATTGAACATCCACTACATATTGTTAAATCGATTCACGTTTGTAATAATCATAAAAACTTAAACAGATAAAATGACGTCAAAAAATTATAAATAATTAGAGGATTTCCCTTAGAAAATCAAGGGTATTGCCATTTTTTATTTCTTTATGAGCATTAATGAATCAACATACAGTAAGCACGTGAATGCTTACATTGATAAAATTCGTAATCAATTCATTAGCAAGTTATGGTATGTATAGAAATGATAACGTAGAGCACTAAGTACTTTAATTATCATTTTTTATATATACTCTATATTAAATAAATTAATAAATGCATAATATTGATATATTTAATATTTTTGCTTTATAAGCATTACGAGCTCTTTGATAATTTCTCCGATTTTTCTTTCAAATGGAACATAATTTAAATGTATGTATACTCTTATACGTATATTATCTTTTTTTGAATTCGGCGCCATCACTAAACTCCACGTCCCGTTTATAATTGGTCGGCACGGTGTACTTATTAACGGCTGCTGGCCATTACAACCCGTTAACATCGGTTAGATCAAATGGAATTCGAGAGAACTATTGTAGTATACAGTGCATCCCGCAGGCATATACGTAAACTGCATACTAGTGATGGGCATAATCGGATGATTTCAATAATCGGAATGTTCCATTTCGGAATGTTTATAAAATCGGAATATCATCCGATTATTTTAAATTCCGTAAATGCAAGCAAGGGAAAACGAGCGAAACAACAACAAGCGGAAGGAAGATGAAGTGCGTCCAAATTTGCGATGCGAGCACTTGCCGTTGCGTCGTACGCCCTTATCTGCGTTGGCATCTATTGTTTGGGTTTGTTAGGACTCCCAGTAAAACAATTTATGAGTTTCAGTCGCACAGTGGGATGTGAGAAAATAAAATATTTTTTCAAATTATTACAGTAGTTACCTTAATAGACTTTCGGAAAATGGTAGTGATATTTTAAAGTTTAATGGCACATAAAGTACATAATAGATAGTATAAAACAGTACATGCATTTGAAGTCTGTAAGGTGTACTATCTAATAATTAATCTACGAAATACCACTGCCATTAGTGCCAGCATATAGCAGTCAAGTGAGTCAACACGACATTCCGTATTCCGTTCAGTTCAAATTGGAATTTCGTTTTCTAATTTTATATAGGTACCGAATAGTAAAATAATCGAATTCCGAATGTTCCGAATTTTGTGCACAGAACAGTAAAATAATCGAATTCCGAAAAGTTCCGAAATAATCGGAACCTTCCGATTTTTTGAACAATCGGAAACTTTCCGATTATTCATTCCGGAAAGGCCCATCACTACTGCATACGCGTAATAAGGTATAACCCATCACATCGTTTATTCCGAAGTCGTACGGCCAATTAAAACAGACGTAAACTGCAGAGTGTTGAATTATAATACGTCTGCACTTTACGCAAGCACCTTGACCACTATTATTTCTTATTTATTTCATCCTGAGTTGATAGATAGAGACTATTGTATTTAGTATTGTGTTCTTTCTTCGGTTTATTCCAATTAAACGAGATTTTGATTTGGTCTAATTAGATTCTATTATTTAATTTTGATATAAGAATTTTCCCCACGTTACCTACTGCACGTTTGTATATAGTGACTGCTTTTAGGTCAAACTTCGAGTTACCAACGATCACTATGCAAAAAAAAATGTGTACAACACGTATGAAAGCAACCTTTTTTACTTAAGTATTTGCTTGATAAACTCAGGCTTCGCCCTCGTTAATAAAACTGCAAATTCATGAAAAAAGTATGACTTTCATAATTAGTTCTACAATATACTACTGTATACTATTGTACAACTGCCATTAAAAATCAGCAAAATCATTTTATTGTAAGCCGAAATCGTCATTAAAATACGAGAAATCGGCAGTGAAGTAATTCATTGGTTTACGACTTTTTTGTAGGTGGCGAGGCGACAGATAAACGTCAATCGACCGAACATAACCTACAAAAGTTGGTTAAAATGTAGTAATTTCACGATTTCTCGATTTCAAATAAAACATAGTGTACCTACAGCAAAACAAACAACTGAAATGTTAACGTGATATTAAAATGGTATTGGTTTTAATGAATCAATGCATTTGAACAATCTGTCTAAAGTTGGACAATAAGTTCTAAGTATGTGAGATTTACAAATGACTGAATATATTTACAATATACTGTAATGGCTATATAAGTTCCCCGTTGGGCTGCATCAATAACTTTTGCAATGCACCACGTTGTACTAGCCAAAAATTGTGCTAGGGGAAACTGTCCTAAAATGACATAACTGATAAAACGACATACCTTAAATAATTTCAAGTGCAGTGACGGCATCTGTGTTTGAATGGTAGAACTACTACAGGCAGCCACATACCAAGCCACAGCAGCTTTTTGTAAGGTCTAGGAACACTAGTAAGTTTTACTTCGACACGAAGTGTACGAAGTATTGAAATTCCCTCATATCGAAAACCACTCTGAGTCAAATATCTCTAAAATTTGAGCCAACCGATTAATGAACCCACTATATCAAATCTCCGTCTCGGCGGTGCGGATCTTTTGGTGAAGATCCCAGCCCACTAGATCAATCCCCCGTATTGGGGGGTGCCTAAACGTGCTGTGCGGGAATGTATGTTCGTATGTGTACACGATTCCGGTCGCCAGGAACCTTCCTGAAGTCTTGGATCGTGTTCATACGATAGGTCCTACGAAAAAGAAGGCAACATCAACTTTTGAGCTATGGTCCTCGGCAAAAAAAATTTTTTTTGTTTTGTTTTTTTTTATAAATAACTGGTTCACAGCATTTCATTGTATTAGCGAAACGGAGTGATGCTGAGTATCGAAGTATTCTTGGAAAGCAAAGGAAGGGCGCTTATCTTGGGGGGGGGGGGGGTACCGTATATTTTTGTGTTCAAAACACCTTGGCATCCCTGTTTGATATTTTATAGTGTTGTTGTTTTAGTCCGGGAGCCAGGGAACTTTTTGTTACGTCATAAGGTAAACGGCTAAATTATACTTCATGAATTAGTTTTTGTGCTAAAGTAAACGAAAACTGATTTCTGCAATCCCAAATCCGGGGATAACGTTTAGGGTTGTGATGTGAAAGTTGTCGCAATTAACAACTATTTTACGTCATTTTTAAATGCAAAATACAAGTTCCCATCAAAAGTTTGATTAACACAGAGCAATAAAATATGTTTCTGCAATGTGGAATCCGGGGATAACCCCTTCTGCAAATAGGGTGAATATGTAGGGTTACACAAAAAATCATCTGCTGGCAACTTAACTAAAAAATTAGAATGAAAAGATTTGTACATTCCATCAAAAAATCTTTCCAGAGATCACAGTCAGGCTGCTGAAACCCAGAGCAGCACTGAAAAACATCTCAATACAACACAGGAGAGTACCACTTCATCGTTAGTTGCTCTAGAAGAAGTTTCTTTTCTGATCCAGTAGACCTCGAAACAGACATCGAGACGACGGTTTCGGAAGCATTTACGACTCCTCGATCATGCCTTTTTTGTAGTTTATCTCGTAAACGTTCTAAAGGTCGTGTTTATTACATTAATTTGTGGAAATTGTACTATTTTGTGTAAAGAGGTAATGCTGGTAGCACTTGAGATACACGATAACAACATGCTTGAGAAAATTGAGAATAGTAAGTAAACTTCGTGTATATTTATTGTTGTACAAATCGCATTGATTTGTTGAATATAATAACGTGAAATTGACTCGGCACGAGCATTTGACGGCGCGCGACAAGTTACTTTTGAGGCGCTTGCAGAAAGTCATGACCCCGGAGTTTGTTATGCAGAATATCATTTTTGTAATGTTTAATGTTCGCACTAGTGCATGCAAAAAGAATTTTTCATTTATCTTAAAAAATTTTTTACAACTTCAACCCTATATATTCACCTTCTTTGCAGAAGGGGTTATCCCCCAATTCCACATTGCTAAATATATTTTATTGCTATGTGTTAATTAAACGTTTGTACGCAATTTGTATTTTGCATTTAAAAATGACGTGAAATAGTCGTCAATTACGACAACTTTCACAGTGCAACCCTTACACCCGTATGCATGGTCGTTCGCCAGCGGCTCGCCGGCGACTCGCCGGAGTTTCGTTATGAATAGTATGTTGGTGGCACTGTACGTCTATGTCAAATTCGAGGTTAGCAGGTTAGATTTTGTGTTAGTTTCTGTCAAAACTGACGGAAAACCTAACCTGCTAACCTCGAATTTGACATAGACTTTCAGTGCCGCCAACATACTATTCATAACGAAACTTCGGCGAGTCGCTGGCGAACGACTATGTATACGGGTGTTTTATTAATGTTATCCCCGGATTCGGGATTGCAGAAATAAGTTTTTGTTTACATCAGTACAAAAACTAATTCATGAAGTTTAATTTAGCCGTGAGCCCAATGACGTAACAAAAAAGTTCACTGGCTCCAGTACTATTTATGAATGTGCAGTTTGTTAGAGACACCACTAAACGTATTTTCCGTATAGGCGTTGTGAAGCTGTTTAATGAACCTTGTTCATCCGATCCACAGTTCGCATTTGCAGTGAACGATTAACGAAAAAGTGGTAAGTTAGTTAAACATAGCGAAATTGATAAAATGACACATGGGACATGTGTATAAAATGACATGGTATGTCATTTTATCAACACCTATGGGAATTTTGATTTCACGTGTCATTGTGTGGAATTTGTTTGATTAATTTTGTGTTTAGTTGTCCTTTATTATTACAGAAATGGTCGGGCGATACGTAAGGAAAACGTCTAGACAATCATGGTCTGAAGAGTCCATGGAACAAGCCATCGCTGCAGTAAATGCAAAGCAAATGGGATGCTTAAAAGCATCTAAAACTTTCAATGTGCCACAGGCTAAGAGCAAATAATATAAATATCAGAGCTAAAGGTGCCATTAAAACTTTAGGTCGTTTTAGCACAACTTTCGATCACGACACTGAATTAGAGCTGGTTGAACATTTAAAGTTCTTGGAAAGCCGATTATTCGGTCTTACCTGCAAGGAGCTAAGAAAACTTGCATACCCATTTGTTGTAAAAAACAACATTGAACATAGGTTCAACTGTGACAAAGAAATCGCTGGTAATGAGTGGCTACGTGGTTTTCGACAAAGACATCTAGAAATTTCATTGAGGCAGCCTGAACCAACATCGGCCGCCAGGGCTATGGCCTTTAATAAACCGCAGGTGCAAAAGTTCTTCGAAACTCTTGAAAAAGTACGTACCGATGAAAACATTGATCCACAAGACATATATAATATGGACGAGAGTGGCCTCTCGACAGTGTAAAAACCCCCAAAGATTCTTGCTTCCACTGGATGAAAGCAAGTGGGCTCCCTGACCAGTGCAGAAAGGGGGCAAAAATATTACTGTAGTTTTGCTGCATGAGTTCTACAGGAAACTTCGCCCCACCAGCATTGATATTTCCACGAAAGAGGGCAAAACCAGAACTTATTGACTCCGCTCCACTTGGTACCCTAGGAATATTTCAAGAATCAGGATGGATGACCATTGATTCTTTTGTTAAATGGCTAAAGCACTTTGCAAATTATGCCAAACCTTCTAAAGCAAAAAAGGTACTTTTACTTCTAGATGGGCACATTAGCCACAAATCACTAGATGCAGTGAACTTTGCCAGAGACAATGGTATAGTGCTAATGTGCTTCCCACCTGACTGCACCCATCGGATGCAGCCACTTGATATATGTTTTTTTGGGCCCCTGAAGGCATATTACAATCAAGAGTGCACCACCTGGTTAAAAAAACCATCCTGGTAGGGTGATTGCACAGTATCAAATAGGTGAGCTTTTCAGCAGGGCTTATGGAAAAGCAGCAACAATTCAAAATGCCACCAATGGTTTTGCCAAAACTGGAATTTGCCCTTACAATCCCTACGTTTTTCCTGACTATTTATTTGCTCCCTCAGAAACAACCAATATTATCATTGATAAAGAACCAGATCCGGAGGAAGTTGACCTGAGCTTAGATGACAATAATATTCTGGCAGGCCCATTAACAAAACAAAATGAAGAAAACCACCCACCAGCTAATTTAGAGACTGCAAATGAAGTTAAGAAGAAAGTCGCATTCCTACCACCCAAGAAGATAATTGAGAATAATGATCTGGCAGGCCCATCAACAGAGCCGAATGAAGAAAGTCACCCACCAGCTCATTTAATGACTGGAAATGAAGTTAAGAAAAAGGTCACATTTCTGGACATTTCTCCTCCACCAAAGGCATCGATTCAAACCCGCAAAAGGAAACAAAATTCAAAAAAATTTGTACTACTAACGTGCTCCCCCAATTTAATCGAACTCAAAAATAAGGCAGAAAAGAAGAAAACTGTCGAAGTAAGGAAATCGAAACGCAATGTTTTTAATACTGTTTCTCCAAAAAAAAAAATAAACCGAAAACAAATAGCGACGACGATGAGGCATCGGATGATCCCTTTGCAACTGATGATTATGATGACGATGACGAAACTGCATGCCTGTATTGTAATGATCTTTACAAAAATTCACGCAGTCAAGAAAAGTGGTTTCGATGTTCGGTCTGCAATCTGTGGGCACATGCTGAATGTGCGGGTCTGACAGCCAGGAGCAAAAAATTTGTTTGTGAGCTTTGCTTGTAACTATTGTATCATTACTATTATATATAGGTATTATCATTTATTTGGAATAGAAAGTATTTTTTTCATGATTCCCATATCGATAAATTTATTTTTGTGGTTAAATAAATGCCTATGCCATATTACCAATAGGTGTTGATAAAATGCCATATTTGGTACCTAAAAAAATAATCTAATGTATTTTAATAGTATACCAAATTATTGTAAAATGTTAATGCCAATTGATGGTGTATGGCATGTACCACAGCCCATACAAAATTTAAACTTAATTTCCCAGTATTTTAGAAGATATGATTGTTTTTACACTAAGTATGTCATTTTAGGACAGTTTCCTATCTCACCAGTTGAACTTTGCAATGTCTTAAATGTCAAACAATAATTGCTTTTAAATCAAGAGCTCTTATTTTCAGTGTGGGTTCGCCAAAATCTAGTTCTTTATTAATTGATGTTTAAAAATTGTATTTAAAATTATTCGACTATCAATGACACATAACGTCAAACTTGATTTTTGAAATTCATCAGACCAGGTAATTGACAATTGTATTTTACATAAACACATTTATTACTCAATTCACCTATGTAAGTACTATATCTACTTTATATTATCACTTTCTTTTATTGACAGTTATTCAAAATGCTTTCTCTCAACTTATCTACACAAACCTTGATAACTGCTTTAACTTTCACAGCAACTTCCAACAAATACCGGATCCTGACGTCCATAGACTTCAATACCTACTGCTCACTTCACAACCAGCAACACCCATGATGGTCTGTGAATCCTTTCAACTTGCATTCGTCCCGTCAAATCAACTCCTCAGCTCCCAAACTCCAGTCCTTGTTCCTCCTGAATGTCACTGCCACACGAACCAACTCATCGTAAGTTGCTATATTATGATGTTCCAAATCTAACTTTGTTCCCTTTTTGCAGATAGTATGATGTGTCTTGTTATACTCACAAAATATCCAAATCAAATCAGTTACTCGTAAGAACCTCCAATAATATCTTGTATGTATAAATAAATCCAAATATCTTCAAATAATATCACCTTCTGTTTTCTTTATTTCCAATTAACTGTATTTGTATAATCTCTTCACCGATTATATGTCTCCATAAATTACATTTTACTTTTTCGCCTATCACACCACGCAGAATAGTTTATAGCCTTTTTAACTTGTATATACCACAAATAACATAAATTAAGGCATAATTTCTAGTTTTATTTAACTAAATTCGTTCTTTCAAAATTACATGTATGCATTTTTCATGAGTTGTTTTAGTCATAGGCGCCGACTTAATGGGGGCCGCCAGGCCCAGGCCTCACATGAAATGATAGACGTGGGGCTGGGCCCCACATAAAATTCCTGTGTTTAAATTCAAAATACATTTTTTATGAAGTAACTTTGTTGTTAGTTGGAGTTATCTTTTGCCTAGTTTATTTTTATATTTTATGACACCGAAAGGTAAAAGAGGCTATATACCGGGTGTCCGTTCTCAAAGTCGAACATAGGCGATTAACATTGTATTGAACGTTTTTGCCGATTCCTGCTCGCCAATTCAACTTACAGGGAAGGTAATGGTATCAATGGAAAGATAAAATTATTCCGCATCAAATGATACCAGTAATAATATTCAAGATGGGATTTTTATTTTAAAATACTAATTTAAAACTTGGGAATTTTTAAATATGCCATGCCTTGCTTTTCAAGTTCGATAGCAGCTGTCAAAACAAATGGTAATTAGTTGGCGTAAATCAGGTATTTTCCGTCAACCACTGTTAAAATTATCCCCGAATCTCCCTTCTAGCTGGAGGTACTTCGTACCCTTTCCCCCCCCTCGACCCACCAGTGAATATCCAATGGCCCCACATGGAATTTTACGAAGTCGGCGCCTATGGTTTTAGTAACTAACTTAAACAAATTTCTATCCCTATTAGATACAATTCTTTATGCACACTTCCTATACTTTAAAATAATACAATTACATAATATTCATTCTGATTATTATTAACAAATACATTTGTCTAACGTTACCTTGGTTTGTTCTTTATTAGCATTTACTACAACCATTAAGTTATTTAATTCAATTAATATCGCACTATCAAATGGCTCCTTTCATTGTATTAATTACTTTCCTTATTCATATTCGAAATTTTACACCCATCAAGATCTAATTATTGTAACCTTGCAAATTTATGAATTTTTTTATATTTCTTTCTTATGATTTATTATACTGCATCATGTATCACAACAATACATTGTGCCAATAAATTAGGGGAACACTAAAAAAATAGTTGTAAATTCAATTTTTAAAAACTGCAAGAAACGAAAGTGAGTAAACTAGTTAGATTATCATTTATTTAAACAAAAAATATCTAAATTTAGTTATTCCTATTTTCTAATTCCAAAGAACACACAAACATGGCAAAACTGTGCAAAACAAGACTTAGGAACTTTATAAGCTTCAAAAAATTAAACATTCAAAAAAAGCTAGTAGCGCGTATGACCTCCGTGAGCTTGGATAACGGCCTGGCACCTTCGCGGCGTACTTTCATCAATCTCCGTATATTTTCTTGAGGTATGTTGGTCCATTTTTCCAAAAGAAGTACCATGAGCTGTTGAAGACTCTCTGGAGCTACAGGTCGGTTTCTGATCTTCCGATCCAACTCGTCCCATAAGTGCTCAATTGGATTAAGGTCTGGGCTAAGAGCGGGCCAGTCCATCACGAGAATTTGGTGTTCTTCCAAGAACCTTATTGTCTGAGCTGCTACGTGTGGACAGACATTATCTTGCTGGAACAAAAATTCAGGACCTACACGGGCTACAGTATTTATTTATTTATTTTTATTTATTTATTTAGTAGTACTCAGCCAACAGCCGTTAGGCCAATTATAGGCGTCGCTGTAGATTTTATGGGGACTTCCAACCTCACTAACGAATGTCATGATGTTATTATGACATCTTGGACCAACTATTTCCGTGGCAGCCGTACCACGAGGCGCCGAGAGATGCAGCCGTGGAACTCCCATCCAAGTTCTGACCAGAAAGAGCGTTGCTTAACTCTGCTGATCAAACGTGGACGCTTGTTCAAGCTACACCACCCGGGACAGTAGGTACCACATGATGTGCAAGAATATCCTCGATGTATCGGGCAGCATTGATTCGTCCAGGTACAGCAACAAGATCTGTACGAATGTTAAAAGTGATACCAGCCCACACCATATCAGATCTTCCTCCAAACTTATCTACCTGCTGAATCAGTTCTTCACGATAGCGTTCCCCTGCACGTCCCCAAACTCAAAGACGACCATTAGAACGTGTCAATCTAAATCTTGACTCATCACTGAAAAGGATTCTATCCCAAATCGACATGTTGTTGAGCAAATGCCAGTCGGTCTCTTCTGTGATTCTGAGTCAATCCTGGTTTTCGGACTGGCCTCCTTGACATCAGATTGTTCTCCCGCAACATTTTTCTTATGGTTTCTGTACTAACCTGGATACCACTGGCTCTTTTGAGGTCATTCTGCAGGTCTCTAGCAGTGGACGTGCGTCATCTAAGCGCACAATTACGCACAAATCTGTCCTGCTGTACTGTTGCTGCACGCTTTCGGCCCTGACCAGGTCTCCTACCATAACTCCCTGTCACTAAGTACCGATTCCCAACCCTGACCACAACAGAAGGGCTCACATTAAGTTCTCTTGCAACTTGACGAAAGGTGTGGCCTTCTTGAATTAATGTTACGGCTCATGCAATTTGAACTTGACTAAGATGCCTCATTTTAGTGGTAAACTGCGTAGAGAAATAAAATAATGACTTAGACACTCAATTGGTTCCATTTTCGTAGAATGTACCTACAGCTACTTGATATTTAACTTACTTAAGTTACTTATCTGGCAATACATACAAAAAACAAGTGCCGAGTTGCGTAAAGTAGGCGAATTACTACTTACGAGGCTTTTGTCTAATAGATACATATGAAAGAAAATCCAAAATTCCATTATCTTGAACAGCATTGATGATTTTTGTAGTGTTCCCCTAATTTATTGGTGCAGTGTATTTATATTTACAAGTGACACTCCATTGAGTGTTTACCTTCTTAGCTACCAGCTACGTTAATAACATTTATCGGTTTCAGGATATTAAGCCTTTGTTTACATATACAAAAGTAGGCTGGTAACTAGATCATAACTTATCTGTAGGGTTAAAGAATATTACCCTACATGGCAACCATAACCATATAGTAACCGATAAACTATTGAACAAATCACGGATGTTATGAATCATAACTGCCTTAGAAGTTTTAAAATCCTCGCTCTACGAGCTCGGATTTCAAAACATCTGCGGCAGTTATGATACTCATAACATTCCTAGATATGTTAATAGCTAAAACTGTTTACATGTTTACTTATATCCTAGAGACTAGTTAGTTATACAGTCTCTTAGTCTCTTAGGTATAGTCTGTTCACTAAACATAAAAACACAAAGTGGCCTTTGATTTCTAAAATGTCAAGAGTGTAATTCCAAAATTCATTTTTTGTCTAGGAATATATGTACCTACTTACAAAAAGTTACTAAAACAAATCGGTTAAGAGTGTGACATTTAATTAGCATCTGTTATAACTACTTTTAAGGATGTTAAACATATACTGTGTTGGATACTAATGATGTAGCATTTATTAATGGGTATTTTTATTACATTTTATAAAAGTTCAGGCAAGAATTTCCAGCATAATATGTATTTTGACACTGAAATAATGAGATTTATTAATTGTCATTTTTAAATTCAAAGTTGCCTTTATGCAGGTGTGGGAACCTTTGCAAAATAAAATACAGAATCCCTAGCACAAAAATTTTAAGTATATGCCAACTTCAAAATTTTTTTAATGTTTTTGTGTTTACTGAATGGCCTATAGGTCTGAAGGTTTAAAACGTTTTAATCATCTTAACTCATTTGTTGTATCCATATATTTATCTACCACTTTATTGGGATACACTTTCAGTCTATCATTGTACTTAGCACTTTTACTTTGAACTTCTTCTTGCACGATGGGTATACTTTATGTACTCGTATCACAGTATTGGGAACATACCATAGTGCATTCACTATTGTTCCTAAAGTTTTACTTTGGAACCTTTGAATAATTGCAATATTGCTTTTGGTTGCAGATACTCAGAACTCCAAATTGGCTTTATAATTACTTTATATACAGTGGCTTCAGAAATGAACGAACGTTTTTGAATGGTCATGGTTATACAACATATGAATAAGATGTTGGTGGCACTGTAAGTCTATGTCAAATTTGAGGTTATAACCTGCTAATCTTGAATTTGACATAGACTTACAGTGCCAGCAACATATTATTCATACGTTGTATAACCATGCCCATTCAAAAACGTTCGATCATTTCGGAAGGCACAGTATAAATAATTTATTTTCTGTTTGCCTATCATCCAATACATGTGTCATTTATTAAACATTTACATCGCTCAAGCTAACGACTTGCCCAAAAACTGTGAACTTCTAAACGCTACGATTGTTGCAAAAGTTGACATCAAAATTATAGAAATGTTTTTGAAAATTCTGCAGTCCTGAAATTGGAAAAACTCATAAAAGAAAAAATAACAGTTAAAAAACTATACTGTATGATTTGTAATATATCTATTGAAAATAAACCCAGTCTGAGGTGTAATTCTTTAAAGTGGGTACATAAGAGTTGTTCTAGAAAAGTAAAATTGCCTCGATCAAAACACTCAAAATGGTAGGTACTGTGTTAATTGTAAGTAGGAAGAACAGGTAGGTACATACCTACCTGAATTACTCTTTATAGTGTTTTGGCATTCGTGTTGAATTAAACTTTGGTCTATTTAATATCGCTGCCTCTCCGTCCCCAGCTTCCAACTTCTTCTGCTGTAGCATATGTCCAATTTTATAAGAATATTTTACAGTTTGTATTGTTTTATATTCATTATCAAATAAATAACACTTGCATAGAATTACAGTTCATCTATCTCGTTCTACATTGAAATACAGGATACAAATACACTTTTTTCTAAGTGTTTTTTAGTGCCCACAAATTACAGAGATCCGACTTTTAAATGAGGTAAACAAATTGTTAACGTTAAAACTTCCAATTAGGATCCCACATTTGCAAAACTTTAGTATTTGTCATCCAGGTATGCAATTTGCAAATGTGGATACTCTCCCTTTGGTAAATGACAAAATTTAACAGCTTCAGACACTAAGGTTCTCCTACAGTAGGTGTCCTCAGATGGGGAACTAACTAACTGTATGCATCTTCATATGGCCCACTAAAGCATCTACTCGTGCTGCTTTACATTTGCAAATAGAACATGAATAAGATTTTTTTCCGTTATGCATCTTCACATGTGTAACTAAATGACTTTTTTGAGCTGTTTTATATTCGCAAATAGAACACAAATAAGGTTTTGCTCCTGTATGCGCGTGCATATGTTTAAATAAAGCACCCTTTTCTGCTGCTTTATACTCGCAAATAGTACATGAATAATAAGGTTTATCTCCTATATGCGTTTTCATATGTGCAACTAAATTACTTTTTTGAGCTGCTTTATATTCGCATATAGAACAAGAATAAGGTTTTTCTCCTGTGTGTGTTCTCATATGTGCAACTAAATTACTTTTTTGAGCTGCTTTATATTCGCATATAGAACAAGAATAAGGTTTTTCTCCTGTGTGCGTTATCATATGTTCAACTAAATTTCCTTTTTGAGCTGCTTTATATTCACATATAGAACAAGAATAAGGTTTTGCACCTGTATGCATCTTCATATGCTGCACTAAACTACTTTTTCGTGCTGTTTTATATTCGCACATAGAACACGAATAAGGTTTTTCTCCTGTATGCGTTTTTATATGTTCAACTAAATTTCCTTTTGAAGTTGATTTATATTCGCATATAGAACATGTATAAGGTTTTTCTCCGCTATGCATCTTCACATGTGCAACTAAACAACTTTTTCGTGCTGTTTTATATTCGCAAATAGAACACAAATAAGGTTTTGCTCCTGTATGCGTGTGCATATGGTTAACTAAAGTACCCTTTTCTGCTGCTCTATACTCGCACATGGTACATGAATAAGGTTTTTCTCCTATATGCGTTCTCATATGTGCAACTAAATAACTTTTTTGAGCTGCTTTATATTCGCATATAGAACAAGAATAAGGTTTTTCTCCTGTATGCGTCTTCATGTGATCCACTAAAGTACTTTTTTGTGCTGCTTTATATTCACACATAGAACATGAATAAGGTTTTACTCCTGTATGCGTTCTCATATGATGCACTAAAGTACTTTTTCGTGCTGCTTTATATTCGCACATAGAACACGAATAAGGTTTTTCTCCTGTATGCGTTTTCATATGTTCAACTAAATTTCCTTTTTGAGCTGATTTATATTCACATATAGAACAACTATAAGGTTTTTCTCCGCTATGCATCTTCACATGTGTAACTAAACGACTTTCTCGTGCTGTTTTAGATTCGCAAATAGAACACAAATAAGGTTTTTTTCCTGTATGCATCTTCATACGGTTTGCTGAATCACCTAAAAAATGAATAAGAGTTTTCACTTGTATGAATTTCCAAATAGTTAATTAACTTACATTTACCTGCAGTTTTATGTTCACAAATGGCAGATGTGTATAATTGTTCCGTTTGTTCCAAAAAATTACTCTCGTCTTTGGTTTCATATTCGTAAACCCTGCAAAGTAATTGTCTTTCTAAGAAACCTCCACTTGTTGCACCGGAATCAAGCAATTCATCCTTTATATCAACTTCCTCTTTTTTAATATCCAATTCGTGATATGTTGTGTTGTCAATGGCGTCTTGAACAATCTCCTGCCGAACATGTAATTTTGTGACTACTTTATTTTCATTTGTGGTTAGTGGTTCATGTAACGTACTGGTTATTGCGTTAGGCAAAATATATTCAACTGAATCATGTTCCACGTCCATTATTATGAAGAATCCAGGTATAACAAATGCAATATCTGAAAATAAAACGTACAACGAAATTCAGTTAGGTGAACTTGGTTATGCTTATTGGAAAAATATCAACAAGCTTTCTTTTCTAAGGCGAATATTCTTACTTACATGGAATAACATGCCAATTTGAAGAAGTAATTTGTTTAGAGCATGGGCTAGCTGCAAACCTAACTTGAATTTACTACGCAACAAACATCGCCAGCCATTACAATACAAATTACAACGCGTAGTAACGTCGCGTCTAGTAGCAGCACAGGGTTCTGCTTCTAGAGCCAGTAATATTGGGAGAGGCGAGATAAAGTAACTCTCTTGTTACGGTCTACAGGCATTTTTTACACTACACAGAAATGTATGTACTACGTACACACAAATCTTAAACTCAAGCTAACCTAAATTCGTAACTTTGTACAAAAAACCTGTTATAACATTTTTTAGTCCCACATGCATTACTACCTCTAGGAACGGTTGTTCAAAGTGGTCGACATACACAATAATATTACTGGCTAGCAGCCGTTAATAAGTACACCGTGCCGACCAATTATAAAAAAGAGGTGGAGTTAAATGATGGCGCCGAATTCAAATATACGTATAAGAGTATACATACATTTAAATTATGTTCGGTTTTAAAGAAAAATTGGAGACATTTTAAAAGAGCTCGTAAAGCTTATAAAGCAAAAATATGAAATATATAAAAGTTATGCATTTATTAACTTATTTAATATAAAAGCATATATAAAAAATAATTGAAGTACTTAGTGCTTTACGTTATCACTTCAATACATAACACAAACTGTTAATTCATTGATTACCAATTTGATCAATGTAAGCATTCACGTGCTTACTGTATGTTAATTCATTAATGCTCATAAATAAATAAAAATTGAGAATACATTCCAGTTTCTAAGGGGAATCCTCTAATTATTTAGAATTTTATGAAGTCATTTTATGTGTTTAAGTTTTTATGATTATCCAGTGATTTTGAAGGATATAGATACAAACACAAGGTTCATCTAATGATCCAACATATCCCAGACATACTTTTTTGCTATCATCTCCTTCTCAAGCCAAAGAATGTGTATGTATTTATCTTTGTTGCAGTTACTTTACCAACCCTGGAGCAAAAGCACCAAAATTGAAATTGTCAAGATGTTATTGTTGTGACAGATATGTAAAACAGACACCAATGAGTCATGTATTTATCAATTAATTTCAAAATAATGAGCACTCCATATGTACTGCAGAAAGTTTCTTCGCGAATAGATTGAAAATTTTATGACATGACAGAGAGAGGGCAACATTATAGCTACAATTATTCGTAGTGAGGTTATGGGCACTGTTGGTTATTATGCAAAGCTTTACGTTATTCTGTTAATTTGAGACATGTGGAATTTTGTGGAGCAATGTGTGCATTGACTTTTCTAAAATGGAAAAAATAGAACACCGTGCAGTGATTAAATACCTACCTGCACAAAAAGGACAAATTCATGAAGACATGGCAAACGTTTTGGGAACATCTTGTCCTCCATACACAATGGTCAAAAAGTGGGCAGCCGAATTGAAACAGGGGAAGAAACGGCATTGAAGATTATTCTCGCAGTGGAGGACCTGCTTCTGCTACCACTGAAGAAAACATCGATTTGATTCACGATACGGGCATGGCAGATCTGCGAATCAAGGTTCGAGAAATAGCAGAGGCTGTGGGCATATCCTATGAACGGGTTCAAAACATTTTAAGTAATGAGTTAGGAAAGTCGAAAGTTGTTGCGAGGTGGGCTTTTTGGCTTCTGGTAATTGATTAGAAACGTGTTCCTTTTCAAACGTCGCTGCTCTGTTATGAGGCTGATCCTAATAATTTTATTTAAAGATTTGTTATCTACCACCAATGACACATAGATTCACTATTATCAGCCTAACTCAAAGCAGCAGTCGAAACAGTGGAAGCATAAGGGCTCACCACCTCCCAAAAAAGCAATGGTGGTGCCGTCCTTTAGTAAAGTGATGGCTTTGGTTTTAGGGATGGGAAGGGAATATTGCTGGTGGATTCCTTTCTTAAGGATCAAACCATAACAGGACAATACTACTCTAACTTTTTACATCAACTTCGTAAAGAAATTCAAAGAAAGCAAACTGAAATGCTAACGAAACGTATCCTACACCATCAAAATGAAGCTTTGGCGTAAACATCAACAGTTGCGATGGCTGAAATTCATCGGTACGGTTTTGAATTGGTACTTCATGTTCCCTCAGACTTCCATCTATTTCTGAAGCTCAAAAACACCTAGGAGGGCAAAGATTTTTGTCCACGGAAGAAGCTGTAGCAGTCATAATGGGGTATTGAAATTAAAGATACTTAAGTAATGCTTATCGTGAATATATTTTGTACATGATACATAATATGTGGATATACATATAATTAGTGATGTAAAAAAACGCGTTTTTTTTTAAATCGAATAAAAAACCTTTAAAAAAACTACAAAAAACGGTTTTTTTTTGTTTTTTATTCATTTTTGTAACTGGTAGGTATGGTTGGCAGCAGGTAAACAAACGACAAAATTTAAACTTATTTTGATTTTACATGCCCTTTAAAGTTCAAGAAAACTACATCACAGACTAGACAAATGTTTAATAAACAAAAGTAACATTTTATACCTACTGCCTACTCGTATTACGTATTACTCACACCCTCACCCCTGCCCCACCCCCACTGTTGGAAGTTGTTTTAAGCTGGACCTAGCTCTGAAACTGTCGAGCTGATCGACGAATCAAGTTATGTTAAATATTAGCGATTCATCAAAGTCATAAGACAGTGACATGGGCGACGTAAACTGCATGGATACCGATTCCGAATCAGTTGAGGAGTCAGCCATGTCTGTTAGCGAGTAATTTGTGCATTATTATAATTTCTACATCCACTTTGACTATGAAATGTAATACATTATTTTTCTTTAGAAATATTTGTTTTTTTTTGTTATTATAAATTCTATAATGCACTTTACCTATGAAATGTATTATTTTTATTTAGAAATATCTGTTTTTTGTTTTTCCAAAGAATATTACTTGTTGTTATTCACTACACTTTAATTCTGAAAAAAACCCTATTAAAAAAAACCAGACTAATCGGTTTTTTTTGCAAAAAAACCAGGTTTTTTTTTATGGTTGCATCACTACATATAATAAAGCACAAAGCTGCTATTTAAATATCAAATTTATTTGAAATATGTTTTTGTTTATAAAAATAACAGGGATTTACGACATATACTTACAAACTACATATTCTAATTAAAACAAGTTTTGTATTTTTATAATTGGATAATATCAACTGAAGCATATTAATACAATTTTAAAGCAATACCATTATAAAAAATACTATTTAACAAAAATAAGAGGAAGAGCAAAAAATAGTAGTTTATTTATCTAGAACGAAAAGTGACATTTTAAAGGCCGAGGCATCAGCCAAGGATGGAATTACTTGCGAGGACCTTTAAAAACACTTTTCGTTCGTGGTGAATACAACAGTTTATTTCATACTGCAAGTTTAATGAATTTTAAATAAAAAGTTGTAAATCGTTTCAAATTTAATGTTAACAACTGACGTATAATTTTAAAGTACTTGAACTTTAATATTTTACTTTAATGTACTAAGACTTGAATGTTCCATTTTTTGTACCGGAAGTAATCCAAAAAATGCCATTTTTGACATCAGTATGAAATAAAGGGAATTAAGAGTTTTTCGAGTCTTTTTGGAACATTTACAATTTTTTGGCATACTTTGTATGCAATGTGCTATCAACATTTGGGAAAAACTCAAAATTATCAAATGATATTTTATTAATGGACTTAGTTTTATTTAAACAAAATTACGAAAAGAAATGCTTTTTATAGTGACACAATCCTGAAACATTACCAAAAATGCCATGAGTGTTTTTGGAAATATTCATAAAATTGCACCAATATATGCAAATGGTTCAGTTCATTTGTTGAGCAGTATATATTTGCAAACCCACATGCTGGCAGCTTCTATTTAAAAAAAATATATAAATCGGCTTGGTGGAAGTCTCAAAATAGGTGCCGAAAGATGACTTTTCACATGCTAAATATACAGATATGTATACTATCAAAAAAATATAGCAACTGGCGCGGAACCTTAGAATTTTAGCGCAGGTAGGTTCGAATATACCTACTCCCCCCCTGTACACAATTTGGTTGGTCTTGTGAGTTAGGATCAAAGGGCATTGATTCATTTAACCTGCGTATCAACACATGGTTACTATTTAAAATGGAAAACTCCACCTTCAATGCTGCACGAAGATAACTTTTTCTGAAGTTCTGTGCCGGTTGCTATAGAAAACATGTATGTACCAGCGCCTTCATAGTAAACTAAGCGGTGAAAATATCAAGATACCCTAATTTTCGAAAATTTTGGTTGTGCCTTGTTTTCTTCTAATTATTGTTTCAGTATCGCAGATTTTTTTTTCTGAGCAAGACCCATATGCTCATCCCATTCCTCAATCTGGTTCGATTTATTGCTTTATGAGCTTTTTTAAAGGTGCCATCTTAACTTGTCGTTAAAATTGTCAGTGTCATATGACAGGAGCTTGTTTGAATTTGTCACCATAAAGAAAGATATGAATGTGTATGAAGAAGTTAGAAGATTAGAAAATGTGTAAGTTCTAGTAGATCTTTATGTTGAAAGTTCGTAATATAGTTGATTTTTTTCCTGTTTACTGTTCTCACTCGAACTATTTTTTCTGTCAAGAATAAGAAAGTATAAAAGAGTTCTATATTGACCTCAAAAATTTAGTTTTCTAGGAAAAAGTTAGTTTTGTTATTTTTAACCAAACTCCATAGTTGAGCTTTTCTTCAGTTTTGTAACAACTTTGTTAAATAAAATTTTTCATAAAAGTTAAAAATAAGAGTCAGTACTTGTTCAATATTACATTTAAATTTTTTTTTAATGTTTTGTATACTTTATCATAAGTTTAATCACTGTGACTTCCTAAGACAAGTAAAACTTTTTATCAAGAATGACTTTTTCCTGAAGAATAAAAAATTCGATAGTTTACAAGAGTGTAGTACCTACCCCATCGGGAGACGCACTATATCTTGGTGTGCTATTTTCCTCATTTTCTAATAAATTTTCTTGTATTTTTGGACAAATAAGTGGATCAATTCCCAATTTCTGCTTTTTAGTAACTGGTTGTAGAACTAGATAAGCAACAATACATATGAATTGAATATATAAAATGGAATTATATTCTTGTTTTTGTTAAATTGGAATAATAAAATCCATTAAGTAGTACTGACTATTTTTTATATAAGTACATTCTAACAATGTTGTATAATAATTTACCCAGACAATAAGTAGTCGCAGCAGTTGCAGAAAGTGTTTCTCACTTTCGTTTTTTAATTTTTGGTTGATCATTTTGACTTTATACATAGCTTCAAATATGATACACATAAGTGGTTAATTTTTCTTTTCAAAATGTTGACAACAGAACAGAAAACTCAAATTATTAAATGGTTTTATCGAGGTCATTCCACGAATGAAATCGCGAATCATTTGCTTGTTATGGCATACGATGTGACAGTAAACACCAGTTCGGTCTTCAATGTTAAACATTTGTTTGAGGAAACTGGTTCTGAAAATCCATCATGTAAGTGCTCAAAGGAATGGAAGCCTCAAAATGAAGAAGCTGAAATGCGGGAAATTATGGTTCGCAATATGATAACAGAAAATGACACTTTGTCAACAAGCACTCTTGCAGAAAATCCAGAAATGAATGCCGGAAAATCAGAAGTGCATAGACTACTTAAAAGGAATGGTTTTAAGTCTTTCAAAGTTAAAACAACACAAGAGGTTTTCACAGCTGACCATGGTCGTCGAATGGAATTTTGTGAAGATATGATGGATAGAGTAAACAATAATAATGAATTTCTTAGAAATATTCTGTTTAGTGACGAATCGACTTTCCTGTTACATGGTCGTCATAATTCTTCGGTAGTGAGATACTGGTCCCAAGAAAACAGTCACCAAAGAATAACTTTAAGAACTCAGTACCCCCAAAAACTTAACGTTTGGGCTGGTATACTGGGGGACACTATTATAGGATCATTTTTTATTGACGGGAACCTCAATGGCCAAAAGTATTTGCAACTGCTTGACAAGCAAGTGATACCAGCAGTTCAAGGCTTCCAAACATTGATATGGCCCACATCTGGTATCAGCACGACCGATGCCCTGCTCACAATGCGGCTAAGGAATATTTAAATCAATATTTCCTTATCGTATTATTAGCACCACATGAGACATAAAATGGCCACCAAGATCTCCTGATTTGTCCCCAAATATATATATTTTTGTTTGGGCCACAAACAATTTATACCCATCAGCATCAAAGAGATAACAACGTGGATGAGCTCTGAATAAAACTTCTTGAAGCCTCTCAAAATATCACTCTTGCGATGTTAAGAGAAATTAGACCAGAATTTTATGATCGCCTGGGATATTGTCTGGCTCAACAAGATGTTTTTGAACATTTAATAAAATGAACTTAGCTATTTGTTATTCATTAGGTTAATATTGTGTTTGTTAGAATTTAAGTATAATTTGTATCGTGTAACTATTTTTGACTTTGATTCCGTATTTTATTACAAAATCAGTAAAAACTAGAAATTACTAATTATTTTCCGTTGCTTAGTGAATTAAAATATTTGGTTCGGCTAAGCAAAAAATGAGAGTAGTAACTAAGCGCCAAGTAATGCATTGAAATGCTAGTATTCAAAATTTCTGGGGACAACACGTATATCCCCCGCAGACCTCGGTGGAATATAAACTGCAGCCACTATAAGATAAGTTGACTGACGGGAAATTTTTACAAACAAGTGTTTAACATTAGTGTTAGTAACATAAATACGGCTACTGCAGAGATGGTTCCAAACAGCTATCAAAACACCACTACCTCTACTAAAAACACTAGTTTCACTATTCCGATCCTTCCTGAACACAGTGTAGTTCGAGAGTCCCATTTCATTATCAGAAATGTCACTCTGCAACCATGCCTCAGTAAAAATTATTAAATCATAATCACTATTGGTAGTTACTGCAATTTGTAACTGTAATTTGGTCCGAAGGCCACGAGTATTTTGATAGTACACAGTTAGTAGTTTTTTGAGTTACTACGGGAAGTGGCATCCACAATTGTAGGAGCACCATTTAGGTATTTGATTGTTTTATTAGTAACCCCTTCCTTATTAAACCGCTTAATTTTAGCCTTATTTTTTTTAAAGTAATCTGTTTGCGCTAGAGTCTGATCAGATTTAATTTGCACATTAGGCACTGCAATTTTATTCTTGTTTCATAAAATATTTTTTGCTTCTTCACAAGAATTCACAATAACTTCTAAACGATGTAGGTATTATACTATATCAAATTTTTCTAACCTAAAAAGTTTCAAGTTATTAAGTATCCACTTCGATATCTCAACAGTTTTTTGACTGAGTTTTTGTCTACGTGGGCTTTTTCTGAATAGGAGTTACCATGAGGTTCTTGAACGTTGAAAAGTATAACATTTTTAGCTCGCTGTTGACGTTAAAACATTTCTGAGATCAAAGCCGTGTTGTGACCCATATCCAGCTTATTTGCACATTCATGACATATTGTCACCATTGATCAAATTTACTCTCAAGTAGCTGCTGCACTTCCTTAATTAACTCTGGTACACGAAAAACACCAACCTTACTTGGTTCACAAAAGATTAGCAGTTGTCTCTTACGTAACTTTAAGCATCTTATTTCGGTTTCGGATATTTCTCCACAATTTTTGCACAGCTCTCTTTTACAGCCATCACATGGAAATAGTTGATCATCTTCTTTATCGCATTTAAAGCATAATTTAGTCATACTGAAATTAGTAAACAGCCGACTTTAAGGTTATGTGTTTACACCTAAAATGTGAGTTTGACATTTCTTGTTCATCACAAGGTGCAATAACCAACATACGTTTTTGAAAAACAAAAATAAGCATGCTGTGTTCTATATCTAAGGTGCTGTGCTAGTAACTGCAAGAAAGATAGAGTATATTCATATTCTGTATTACAGAAGAAGATAGCACGAAAAAGGGATGTTACACATCTTGGCACATAAACGTATGTAATTTTAAATGCTATACTTGTATCTATGTCATTCAAAATCACTGTGATTATCACAAATGTGAATTTATTTAACAATATGTAGTGGGTATTCAACTTGTCAGAATTCAGTTTAAAAGATAAACTTATTTTAGTGTAAATTTTTCTTTATTTGTAGTTTATGGGAAGACAAAGCTATCATTTCACTGACATTTTTTATTTTACCGTGCAATCATACTAACTTATATTTTATTGTAAACACTAACAATTAAACTTGTATATTTAGCCAATTTTAACCTCTTGTTATCAATTTTAAAATATTGAAATATGAAATAATAATATAAAAGCTGAACAGTGTCAATCATCCTAAGAAAATACAGGGAGCGCCAAAAAGCATTGGACAGTTTCAATTTGTAATAACAATTTATTTGCTTAAATTACACAGTTAATCAGAACTATTTCTTAAAGACTAAGAATGGGAGATTCACTTATGAAAAATGCTGTCGGTTAAATGACTCCCCTCTTGTTGAATGCACTCTTTTAAACGGTGGCCGAAATCTCTCATCACACGTTGCCGCATATCCTGCAGTATAGCTTCAATATTTTCCCGAATAAACATTTTAAGCTTTTCCAGATTTCTTATCTTTCTTGTAAATACTCTGCTCTTCAAGTAATCCCAAAGAAAAAATCAGGAGTGGTTATGTCCTGCGATCTCGAGGGCTAATGAAGGTCACCAAAGCAAGAAATCAGTTTATTTGGAAACGATTGTCGTAGGAGATTCGTATTAATTCTTGCGGTGTAATTTGTAGCACCGTCCTGTTGAAACAAATATTCATTTACTATCTCCTCCTCTATTTGCGATAAAAAGATCTTTGAAGCATGTAATGTCTTTGAGATGTAACCGTTACCGTTTCACCAATTTCCTCGAATAGATGAGCCCCGACAATCTTTGACGGTGAAACAGCACACCAAACTGTCACTTTCGGAGGATGTCAAACATTGAAACAAAACTCCCAAGTTTCCGATTTATGAAGAAATTATCATTGATTCCATAGGTGAAGTGTATGGGTTTTTATTAGGTATTGAAACTGACCAATGCTGTTTGGCGCTCACTGTAGATATAAAATTTAGGAAACTTCAAATGTTAACAGTGAGACTTTTGTAGAATAATTTAGATAAGCACTGCACTGAAAATGTTTACAAAATTTATGAGGACAACACTGGATGCTATGCAACCCAAAAGACGTCTAAGCACGATAATACTCCTATAGTATTACAACCAAAAATTGGAAATCTATTTAAAATCAAGTTAGTACATCATGGGAAGTGTAAATCAGGTCTACGTTGGTTTCATACAATCAATATATAATTTAAGTTAGGCAACTTTCAAGTAATGACGGTTGATCTATACATTGAAGATTGTAACTGTTTTGTTAAGGCATTGTAACATTTTACATGATTTAAGTATCTATGTACTAGTTGTTTAACCTCAGTTTTTAAAACCGTATATTAGCATAGAAAATGTTGAAACACGTATATGCCTTCCAAAGCTCCCAAATGGATATGTCAAATTTGAAGGTTATTTACAAAGTGTCACTGAATGACAATCAAACAGTCTGGCCTGATTTTAAATAGCTTTCTAATTTCTGGTTGGAATACTCTGTTTATAACCAATCTATCTTTTGAATTCGGCGCTATCACTAAACCCCGCCTCCTTTTTATAATTGGTCAGCACAGTGTACTAACTTATTAACGGCTGCTTTACTGGCTCTAGCAGCGAAATCGTGTGCTACTATCATACATTGTGTCCGCGGATTGAGTTCAAATAAGGTGTAAATAATAAAAAACATTCGAGTTAGAAGCTGATATTTTAGGATTCGCTCCTGCTTGTCTTCAAACTAAGATTTTGCGAAAATCAATCAAATTAATTAATATACAGGGTGTTTTTCGAATCGCTTTTTAAAAAATGGCCAAAAGTAAACTAAACGTGTAGAATTTTATTTCCAACATTTTTTGTTCAATAACTTTTTTTGTGCGACCAATTGATCGCCAGAATAAACAAATTTAATTGTTTTCAAGATGGTTGCTGTTTGGCAGGGGATGGGGGCACGACTTTTTAGTTTTAAACTTGTCTAATGACCCTAAACCACTGGGCAAGAGGAATCGCAGCGGCCAATTTTTTTTAAGGTAAAACGACAAATTTACTGTACTACTCGGGTTTCTGTGGGTCGTACCACTTGGGGACGTTGAAAACTATCCGGAAGAAATTAATAACCTTTTCCCGCTCTTTTGCCTCCAGCTTGGCATTGGCCCACGGGTGCAGCTTAAGTACGAGGCGTGTTTTTTAAGTACCGTTTCGAAATAAAAATAAAACAAGTAGACTTTTTTTAACAATTTTATTTTTACATGAAAGCCTGTACTTTAATCTACTTTTCTACATAATTCCCACCAATATTAAAGCACTTATCGTATCGTACAACCAGCTTTTGAATACCATCCTCGTAGAAATCTGCCGCATTTTCGCTACCCAGCGTGAGCACCACTTTCGATAACTTAAACGTTCTGTCACAATTTCATAAAACTCACTTCTTGACACTTCAGGAAACTCATCAGATAACGACGAAATCGGAAAGTGTCTGTTCTCTCTCACTTTTTCATCAACTTTCTGCATCCAATCGTCAGTAATAACTGCAGGTCGCCCACTTCGTTCCTTGTCATGCACATTCGTACGGCCATCTTTAAAAGCTCTCACCCATTTCCGTACCATCCCATGGCTTATAATGTTTTCTCCATACACTTAACTGATATGACGATGAATTTCAGCAGCTTTCACACCCTTAACACTAAGAAAACGAATCACAGCGCGGATTTCACAGTCGGCGGCATTCTCAATCGGAGGAGGCATATCAAATACTCACACACAAACGTAAACACGGTCGACTGATTCTGTAATGGCGTCTGCGGCTTGTCAATAGATAGCGGTACACAGCGCGCATGCGCCAAATGCCGACGGCAGCGCTTCAGCGGCGGAATTGTAAAACGGTATTTACTTAAAAGAAATGCCTCGTACTTGCTGACTTAACAAGTGTTTTGTGAGTTCGTCCTTGCACGCAACCACGTATGTACCAGCTTCGAGATAATGGCTGGTAAAGAGAGGTGTATTTTCTTCGCCTTCCATCTGGAAGATGAGATTTATCAAACTGTCTCTGACTATGTCACCTTGTTCATTTGTCAGTTTGACGTCTGGATATCCAGCGGGGTAGATCGTCATCTTCACCGTAGTGGCTGCCTCAGCAAAATCGAGCTTGTTGGTGCCTGCCTTTGGTGAAGTCGGCGTGTCTACTTTCTGCCTGGGGGTGTTTTCTGGGGAGGGAGTGGCTTCGTCAGAGCTTAGATTCTTTTGTCGCTGGTTGGTTGCAGTTGTCTCTGATTTCGAAGCTGGGTCTGCTGCCCTCTTCTTCTCCATCATCTGTTTTCTTTGAAGTTCGGGTCGTACTTAGTGCCCTTGGCCTCGCAGGCTCACTTGGCGCGTTCTCTGCGTTCATTGGCTGTAAGTTTGACCTTTTTGAGGAATACTTTACCTAGTTGGTCGGTTATGACCTCTCCTGTTGCGGCCTTTTAGTCCTCGGAAGACTGTCCTTTACTGGACGTCTGGACTGTCAGCTCTGCAGTAGAGGCACAGTTTTCTATCTCGGTCATCGAAGTCTGAGCTTCAGTGATCGGAAGCGAAACTGTAAGAGGTTTGGCTAAATACTTCTGGAGGGCGCCTGGTATACAAAAGGCTCCGTTCATGACGCATATTATAAGCAACCGCGCCTACACCTGCTGGTGCTCTGCTTTGCACGGGTCGCATAACACATTCGAAAAAAATTTGGTCCCAGAAAAGCTGATCTTCTAGACAACCATGCATCTCTTGAGCCTGGTTCCCTCCGTGAGATTTAGGATTTTTATTGGGGTTTTCTCCTCTTGGTCCGGGCAGAAAAGACAAAACCCCCAGCACGGATATTCCCCGTAATACATGCTTACAGCAGAGATATTCATGTATGGTATAGGGTATGTGACCAGAGGTTTGCCTTTACGGGCATCGTTATCCCAAGTGCAGACCCTTAGCCAAGACACGACAGCTGCGCTAGGATCGCATATCACTGATCGTTGTCAGTGATACTCTGCGGTCTTCCTTGTTGTCAGGCGGGAGGTGCAAGACCTGAACAACTCAGCTGCACTACCTCGGCATGAATCTTCACAGCGTTATAACCGTTCAGTTCAGCTGGAAATGGTCGATCCCCTAACCGACAAGAGAAAAATATTCCTAATTCAAGAACCGTATTTACAGGAATAAGGTCGGGGAGTGAGGATAGCCAACTACGATGTAGTGGTTGGCAAGGAAGTGGATAATCGACCCAGGATATGTATCATGGTGTCAGGGATCTCGGCATGGTACCACTACTTCAGCTGCAAACCAAGTAACTCACTGCAGTGGTCCTGGAGCATCAAGTAGGTGGAAATAAGAATAAGGTAGTAGTAGGAAGCAAGTACTTTCCCTCGGATGACGCCCGTATACCTACGGAGGAATTCGAATGCGTAATATCGTTTGCAAGAGATAAAGGTCTTCCGGTAATAATCGGATGTGACGCAAATGCATATCATTCCATGTGGGTGAGCTTGAACATAAACCATCGGGGCGAAACCCTACTAGAATATTTGGTGTCCACGGATCTTGAGATAATGAATAAAGGTATGGAGCCCACTTTTGTCGATAGCATCCGAAAGAGGTTACTGACATCACAAGCGCCTCGAAGGGGGTTTTCAAACAATATCCAAACTGGAAAGTGACGTCAGATAGCGTGACATCTGATCATCGCTTAATCAGAATGGAAATAAATTCTGACAAGCTTTTGGAAATCTCCTACCAGAACCCCACGGCAACAGACTGGGAAAGTTATCGTTCCAGTCTCGTTCGCCAAGCAGGCCAACCAGAGGGAGAAATATATACAAAGGAACAATTAAGCAAGGATGTAGAGCAACTGGTAAGTACAATTGTCTCGGCATAGGAGGAGGCCTGCCTTCTCAGCGAGGCTCGAGTTCGTAGTGTACCATGTGGAACGGCACTTTAGCCGATCTGCGCAAGAAATTCAGGCGAACCTTCCAATCGTGCTATCAGATATGGACACAGGCTTCCTGGGACACTTTGAAAACTGCCAGAAATAAGTTTAAAAATTAGTTACGGTGCAGCAAAAGAGCCAGCTGGCAGAAATTGCGGAGTTAAACTCAATATCAGACTCTGCCAGACTGATGAAAATATTAAGCCGCGAAACTATTCAACGGTAGGAGCGATAGAAAAGACCGACGACACGTGGACAACATCCAGAGGAGAGCCATTACAGCACGTCCTGGAAGTCCATTTTCCAGGAGACAGCGCCATCCAATTAGCACCCATGGTAGAATAGGAACAAGTTCCTTTAGAGAACTGGAAGTACGTTGAGGGGGTTATAACGGAAGGTGCACTCACATGGGCACTACTTGAGTTCGAACCCTTTAAGTCACCAGGACCAGATGGAATCCTCCCAGCATTGCAACAGAAAGGCCTAAATATCAGTAATTAGTACCGTAAGGTTATATAGGGCCAGCGTAGCAATGGGAGGCGGCCAGAGTGGTCTTTATTCCGAAGATAGGAAGAGGGGGCTACGCTACTGCCTAAATATTTAGGCCATTAGTCTTACATCCTTTTTTTAAACATCTAGAAAATCCCAACTTTAAGGGAATCTTTATGTGGGGCACCCTGCCTGACAAGATTCGTAAACGAGAATGTGGTGTCAATAACTTGGACGATGATGTTGGACCTGGCACGCATTGGACGGCCTACGTTAAAGCAGATCACTTTGTTCTGTATTTCGATAGCATAGGTGGTTTACAACCTTCCACAGAATTAGTGAAATAGTTTCGCAGAGACGGTAGCGATAACACAATTATGTATAATTCTAATAGATATCAAGGGCTCATGTCATAGACATGCACACATTTGTGTCTCAAATTCTTATATAACTTTATAGTTGCGCTACTGCTCTTTTGAATATCTCTCTTTTACTTCCTCTCCTGGTTGGCTTGGCCTTTTTATTCTACTGATGATGATATCCAGCTCTCTGCCCACCGTTTGGGAGGTCGTCCAGTCTGTTTCCAGGAGGTTTACAGTTCTTGCAGATTTTTTGCAAGCCGGTTATCTTGCATTCTTTCTACATGGTTGTTGCATTCTTTCTTCCTGGCTTTTATCCATTTCACTACATCTTGCATACCGCAGTTTTGTCTTATCTCTTCTATTTCTATCCCTCAGAGTATCTCCTACCTCTCTTCTTCGGATTTTCATTTCCGCGGTTCTTTGTTATTTCTTTGTCTTTGGTTTCCGCTCGAGTCTCATCGCATAGGTAAGTATGGGTCTTATATGGCTTTGTAGATTTTCATCTTGCTATCTAGGTTCACCTATTTATTATTCCATACTGTATCATTTAGCTGGCCTGCTGTTTGTAATGCTTTCGTTGTTTGTTTTTGTACTTCAGCTATTAGATTCCTGTTGCTTGTTATTTCTACACCTAGGTAGTCGAACTTCATAACCTGCTCGATGGTTTTTCCATATATCTCTAATTTACATCTGACTGGCTCTTTACCAGTGACTTAGTTTTTTGCTTAGAGATCTCATGTTATAATGTTTACTGGTGACGTTAAATTGGTATTAGAACCGCATCGTCTGCATAGCAGATTATGTTTATGTTGTTATTGACTAGTGTGTATCCTTCTTGTGTCTTACTGCATCAATAAACTTGTCCATTATTAGATTAAACAGGATCGGGCTGAGAGAGTCCCCTTGTCTTATTCCTTTATCTATTTTATTGGTTCTGTGAACTCTTTAAGCGTGATTACCTTAGTTGTACTATTTGTATTAAAGTCTTCGATATCTTTGATGATCTGTAGTGATACATTTCTCTGCCGTAAAATATGAATTAGGTACATCTTCTTACTTGACGCGGTCAAAGCCTTTGTGAAATCGACAAAACATAGATATAGCGGGTCATTAATAATAATTCCTTCTTGTATAACCTTAACGAAATCTGTCTTATTATATTTTTTTACCAATTTCTAAAGAAATCAAATATGACACGCTTAATTATGGTTGTACTCCTGTCAAGCCCTACTTAAGTTCCACATTTACCTGCGTCATTAATTATGGCGTGGATAAACTGCTAACAATCGTGGTTTCCAATTACAATCTCAATTTGCCCCACAACTACTTTTCCAAGCCCCACGTTTGAGCAACCATAAAATTATGCACTGGCTACCCTTTTATTGTGCTTTACTGTGCAAAACTTTTAAATATTTACGTTAATTAGGCATTTTAAATTGAATTGCCCTCCTTGAATAATATTGTCAATAGTTCCTTTTTATATAATAGCGCCTGAAACTTTTACAGGGGTGGGTTCCGTTATCTAGTAACTTGTTTCTGAAAATTGATCTTCCAATATTTTAAAACCTCATTCAAATCGTAAGTCACATTTGATGTTAACCAAATGTCAAAAACAGTTGGAATCTCCACTCAACAACACATATCCTGGCGTAATCCCATTTTACTTCCGTCACATGTCAAATGTAATATTCAAAATAAAGCTGACCCAGTATGCCACTTTAGTACTTTAATTGTATGTAACAATTCTTCTATCCATTAGTTTCGTCTACTATTTACCAGTAATCTTCTTTAGTGATTTCTTCTTCTATGCTTGTTTATTTAAAATTTTATTTTCTCCATTGTCATTGATTCCTAAACTGTATTTTATATATTTTATTTTATTTTTAATCCACCTGTAACTTTCCAATAGCTATTTTTCAAATACTAATCTGCCTTATCTCGGATTTATTCAAGGAACTATATAAACATTATCAACCCATTGTAATATCCCAATTTTTTAAACAATTTTTTTTTATTTAACCACATTATGCTCGTATCGTAACGATATATTATCAATAACACAAATTAAAATTTAATTATTTTTTCCGTTTATTTATGGTTTGATTAATATATAGAAAATCGTATATTAATGACCCTTATTAATGAATGATTTTTTATTAATGAACGATTTTTAAGCATCGTTTATTAATAATCCTTATTAATGTATGATTTTTAAGTGTCAAATTCTTTTCATGCAATAAAATTAGATTTTCTTTAAATTAATAAGATACGATCAACGAAAAAATATTGTAACCAACTCGTGTGTTAATCGGCGATTAATAATCTCAATAATTAAAATGCCTCGATTATTAATAGCTCTCTTTAACACGCTTGTTTGTTAAATAACTATTACTTTTTGTTCAAATGAATTAATAAACATTATTTGATGAGGTTAGTAAGTACGATAACATAAAGAGTAATTAATATAGTAGGAAAGTAGGTAATTATGTAGGTAAGTCGCTGAAATTATGCCACAGATGCTTAACTGAAAATTTTATGCTATGGTATTGCGAAATGCTCGGCATCTGCAAGTACAGCAAACAGCATTAATTTTGTAATTTCTTCTCGAGCTACAGTTCTCTCCTCACTACGTCTACAGATATAGAAGGTATAGGCATTGCCAGAAGAATTGAAGCTTAAATTGAATCTTTAGAATTAATTATACAAGTAACGCCAGCGTTTATTCTGCACCTGTGGCTTTCCTTGTTGGGTACATCACCACAAAATTGCAACAAAAAATAACTGTGTAACTTGTATCACTTTTCTTTCTTTTACACTATTTGAGGACTTTTATTACAATTAAAAACTCTCCAAAATCGTGGAAATTTAACACATCCAAATGAATTATTTCTTGGACTTGTTCAGAAAATAGCAGATACAACGCAAGAAGCTATGCAATTTTGAATTATTAAAAATACCTGTCAGTAATTTAATGACATTCTACAACCTGGTTTGTTTAATCACATACGAAAGAGGTATGCGATTTCATTCTTACAGTGGAAATAAAACCGGTAAAATTAAATCACCTTTTTCCTATTTTTAACACGCATTTAAACTAAAAAAGTAAAACAATACCTTTTTAACAATCAAAATTTGAAGACGTCAACTGTCATTAACTTGTAGAAATGTCTAATAGATAGCGCCACGGGGAGCACCCATGGCATACTTTCTCAGACTCCGGTTTTAGGTGAATTGGAACGGCTATGTAGTAAAGTGTTAGCGGAAACAGATGAAACTGACTATGGTTAGAGCAGCGAAATTCATACCTTGTACAATAGTTGGAGACTGTCAAATGTCACTTGCAAGACCAACTAAATCTATAGGAACAAAGTCTCTATGAGGCCGTTGCATTCAGGGTTTTCTCGTCTAACTCAATATACGATTAGTAGCGTTCTCTAGTTTTGAAATTATTAACCTTCAAAACGTCAGAAACATCAAGAAATGTTTTGACATATTACAAAACTGTAGAATGACAGCGGTTCAGTGACACTATTGAAAATAAAACTATTAGAATTGGCGGGCCAACGTTACAGATCTGTTACTTTCATGTAATTGGGCATATTCTAATTCAGGTGGTATATGTAATAATAAATATTATCAAATTTTAATAGTTTGATTTTCTATGCAGGTAACCTGTATCCTCGGTTCATGACTACGTACTATGTAATTATTTGCTCTCCTAATGATTTTTTTTATATTCTTGCAGCTGAACTACCGTCCATGTTCGTACTTTCATTTTTACATTTTTGCAGTTATTTAAGTATGAACAAACGCTTATACAGGGTGTTTCATTAATAATTGGAAATATTTTAACTGTAGAATCCTGGGCTCAAAATATTAATATTTAACCCAAATCACTTAGATAAAATGTGGCTCCTTACTGAGATATAGGGTGTTTTATTTAAAAATTTTAAAATGATTTGTCCCCAATACTTTAAAACTATTTGACGTATCCGTATCATATTTGGCAGGAAGTGTAGACACTGTAAACCATGCTAAATTATGTTAAATAAATGTTTCTGGCTAGTACCAGAGGCGTACGACAGGGGCAAGTGAGTGGTTGACCCTTCCCAAATTCTACGCCACTGGCAGAATTGCCATTTTAGCACAATTTTTCGATTCTCCAATACTTTCTATGTAAATAACATACTCTTCCTTCGTCACGATAACGTCATTATTTTTCGAGATATTTGAAGTTAAACATAAAGCTGAACAGTTATTTTGATTTTAATGTGTATTAATTATGTCGGTGTTTTTGTCATAAAATTGCATTTATTACGCAAATGAAACTTTAATCCGTATTAACAAAAACCACAATGTTATTTATTGAAATTTATTGAAACGAATACATAGATACATACTAGGTTTTTATGTTGAATGCATCTATGTATTAGTTTCAAGAAATTTCAATAAACATTATGTTTTTTTGTTAATACGGATTAAAGTTTTATTTGCGTAATAAATGCAATCTTATGACCAAAAGCACCGACATAATTAATACACATTAAAATCAAAATAACTGTTCAGCTTTATGTTTAACTTCAAATATCTCGAAAAATAGTGACGTTATCGTGACGAAGAAAGAGTATGTTATTTACATAAAAAGTATTGGAGAATCGAGAAATTGTGATAAAATGGCAATTCTGCCAGTGGCGTAGAATTTGGGAAGGGTCAACCGCTCACTTGCCCCTGTGGTACGCCTCTGGTACTAGCCAAAAACGTTTATTTAACATAATTTCGCATAGTTTACAGTGTCTACACTTCCTGCAGAATATGATAGGGATACGTCAAATAGTTTTAAAGCAATGGGGAAAAATCATTTTAAAATTTTTAAATAAAACACCCTATATCTCAGTAAGGAGCCACATTTTATCTAAGTGATTTGGGTTAAATATTAATATTTTGAGCCCAGGATTCTACAGTTAAAATATTTCCAATTATTAATGAAACACCCTGTATAATAAAATTTATGGAAGGATGTAATATACTTAATATTTACTAACATATTGGAGTTAGTTACACTAATTTAAGATATTAAGATGTAATAGTAAAAGTTATATTAAAAAAAAAAACATGGGTTGGATCGTTGTTAACATTAAGTGGACGTACAGCACGAGACAGAATAAATATCAACTGGAAAGGAAATGTTGGTTTTCAGTTCTTGAATGTCCGCATGAAGCTCATATGAAACCAGTATCTCTTCCGCAGTATCTTCACCAGAGCTGGTATTGTTAAATATTATTGCAGAAGTTATGTAACTTACGGTATTACAAGTGGCATTTGCTTAGTGGAAAGATTTAACTATTTTAAAACGTAAAATCTACCTGAATACGTATTCTGTAGTGATATCAGAAGCATCGTTACTAGAACGATAACCTAACCTATTTCGCATATTTTTGACAGTAACAATTTTTTAATGACACACAGTTGTACCAGAGGTATCTATCCATACAGTTATAAAAGGTGATTTTAATTTGAATTTTGACATTGCCAATTGTACCTAAAGTAAATGACATGTAACAAATTTGAAATCCATCACTTACACGCCAAAACATTAAATAATTTGCCTACAGATGCCGCTACTAATCGTATAACTGTAGTATAACTGCATAGATATTATAACTGTTCTGAAAGTTAGAGAGAGTGAGAAGATGATGAGACGGCCTGATAGGGATTTCGTTCCTGCAGATTTCGCTGGCCTTGGTCACTTGATAATGTCCCCATCATTACCAGCGTACATACATCAAACAAGTAGATACACTCATTCCAAATGTAAGAAACCTGTCTAGAGTGTCTGGGGCAGTAACTCGGGGGGTATTTCGAAGTTTGATTATCAGATGGCAGCACAAAATTCTACCAATCAGAGCCAGGTACTAGCTCTGCTACCAATTCTATGTGACAAAGTAGTGACGCCATCTGTTAGTACTATGGGTAAGTACCCCCAGGAGCCGTTCAAGGTCATCCAAATCGGTATTTTGACATTAAAGGAACCGACAGTGAGTGTCTCTACTAGTTGATGTGGAGTGAGCTATAAACTTGTTGCGCTTCAGGCAAGTAACATCTTGTATTAAGTTAACTACCCCAGCGTACCGACCCACCCCCTCTGTCTCAACTGTAATCTAGCCGTGCAGACTTTGTTACAAGGTTAATATAACATTGCGCTTGGACCGTGTAGCTTTCTGAGTAATGAAAACATCTGATTTGAAATCCCTGAAGGCATTTTAGTTTTTTAATTTTACTCAAGAGACACCCTAGCTTCTTTGGGGCAGTGTAAGCTTGATTTGGTTGTAAGTACCGTTTTGTTATGTAACCGGCCACAAACTTTTTTATTATTTTGACGAGAATACTTCCTGTGAATTGTCGGTGTACTTTTGAATCACCCTGTATATAGCAAATAACTAAAAACTATGTATTATAAATAGTTTTTGACACTACGCATAGAGTTGCTTGAGCCTCCTAGGTGCACAAATATATTGTACAAAGATTGTCACCAATCTGTACTTAGATAACACTATAATCTTACTTCTGTATAAAAAAAATGTATATCCCATTCACTCTATTTGTGATTCTAATCAGGCTTTGAATGTGAATATTTTTACCATTGCATCACATATTTAGTTTCAAAAAACATTTTATAACTTTTGGAAAGTACCACCGTTACAGAAAACTCATTCATGGCATCTTGATAAACTGGAAGGATCAATTATATGTTATTTAAAACAACTTTAGTTCACTTGATAAATGAATATTGATCAACTGTCAAAATTTGTTTTGACTTTGGTAATTTTTTGCAACCGTCTTTTACATCATTAAAAGAATGCTCATGCAAAGCTTGCTTAGAATCACACATGGAGTGAACGGGGTATATGTAAATTTCCTTTTCACAATACAATAAAAATTGAATAAAAAGGCAACTCAAAGTTTTTCTTTGTATGCCGATTAATAATAAATGGCCTACTATAAAAAAAACCTTTCATAAACCTCGGTTATTTATGAAAATAAGTAAAATTAAGTGTAACAAGAAACATAAGCTCTTTTCAACTGTGTAACAGCCATCCCTGATGTGTATTTAAAAGAAGTTGGTATCACTATCTCAAAAATCAAATTTGAATTCTTCTTTAGAAAGTGTCCTCATAATGTCAAGATAGTTTTATTCTAAATAATATAATAATCAACTTATATTAGACACGAAAATCACTTATTTCCTTCTTTTGGGCATAACTTGAAAACTAAGATTGCGAGATCCAATTTATTATGAAAATATTATTCAGAATTAGATTTACAACTTAGACTCAAGTTAACAGACATTGTATCACTTTACCTGTTTGGAAATCCTAATGGTGTGCCTGGAAATTGAATAACCCTGTATAAAGTTAGTTACAATTTGAACACTGTGATAATGGTTTGCATTTTTAACAATAAAATAACAAATTATTTCATCTTTAGATATTATACGATTACTAGTTTACATTTACTCGTACATTACTAGTTTACATTTACATTACTAGTTTACATTTACTTTACTAGTTTACATTTACATTACTAGTTTACATTATTTTCTTTTCCCTTGTGTGCAACAAAGGTATTTTTACTTAGTTTCATATTTACAAATTGTTAAATCTATTCTCCTATGCTATAAGACTACCGTACTTTGTATTAATTTGCATCCACAAAAACAGCGACATAAGAGATTTTCTCGTGTATGTGACTTCATATGTAAACTAATTTATTTGTATCTGTCGTTTGGTGGTTACAATTCACGCAAATCTAGGGTTTTTCTCCTGTGTGAGTTCTCATATGTTTAACTAAACAAATTTTCTGCGCTGCTCTGTATTCACAAACAGAGCAACTGTATGGTTTTTCTCCTGTATGAGATCTCATATGTTGAACTAAATGCGATTTCAGTGTTGCTTTGTATTCACATACAGAGCAACTGTATAGTTTTTCTCCTGTATGAGTCCTCATATGTTTCACTAAATGATTTTTTTGTGTTGCTCTGTATTCACATACCAAGCAACCATATAGTTTTTCTCCTGTATGAGATCTCATATGTAGAACTAAATGATGTTTTCGTGTTGCTTTATATTTACATACAGAGCAACTGTATGGTTTTTCTCCTGTATGAGTCCTCATATGTTGCACTAAATGATCTTTTTGTGTTGTTCTGTATTCACAAACAAAGCAAATGTATGGAGTTTCTCCTGTATGAGATCTCATATGTGTACCTAAATCCCTTTTTTGTGTTGCTTTGTATTCACATACCAAGTCTTTGTATTCACATACCAAGCGACTGTATGGTTTTTCTCTTGTATGAGAACGCATATGTTGAACTAAATGATGTTTCACTGTTGCTTTGTATTCACATACAGAGCAAACATATGGTTTTTCTCCTGTATGAATCCTCGCATGTGCAACTAACCCACTTTTTTGTGATGCTCTGAATCCACACACAGAGCAACTGTATGGTTTTTCTGCTGTATGAATCCTCACATGTTTAACTAAACTAATTTTCTGTGCTGCTCTGAAATCACACACAGAGCAACTGTATGGTTTTTCTCCTGTATGAATTCTCACATGTTTAACTAAACCACTTTTCTGTGCTGCTTTGAATTCACACACAGAGCAGCTGTATGGTTTTTCTCCTGTATGAGATTTCATGTGTGTATCTAAATCACTTTTTTGTGTTGCCTTGTATTCACATACCGAGCAACTGTATGGTTTTTCTCCTGTATGAGATCTCATATGTTTAACTAAATGATGTTTCCGATTTGCTTTGTATTCACATACAGGGCAACTGTATGGTTTTTCTCCTGTATGAATCATCATATGTTTTACTAAATTATTTTTTTGTGTTGCTCTGTATTCACAAACAGAGCAACTGTAAGGTTTTTCTCCTGTATGAGATCTCATATGTTCAACTAAATGATTTTTTTGTGTTGCTCTGTATTCACAAACAGAGCAACTGTAAGGTTTTTCTCCTGTATGAGATCTCATATGTTCAACTAAATGATATTTGCGTCTTGTTTTATATTCGCAAATAGAGCATCTGTGCGGTTTTTCCCCTGTGTGTAGTCTCATATGTGTAACTAAACTAATTTTGCTTGTCGGTTTGTATTCACATGCAGAGCAACTGTATGGATTTTCTTCTCTACAAGCCACCATAGCAATATTTATATTATCTATGGCAAATATTTTGCTCTCGCAGTCTTCATTTTTTAATGTAAGTGCATCTTGTTTAATATTCATCTCTGTATGAACGCCGATTTTATCAATACTTTCGATGAGTTCTTGTTTTATGTACGACTTATTAAAATTTTGACTGTTATCCATTTTCTGTAATATATAAGACGCAGTTCCTGTGGGACCACAAGACTTACTCTCCACAGGTTTTTGTTTAATGTTTATGTTTGCTTAAATTTCTTTTAATCATATTTGAACCACAGGAAATTGGACATCTTCACTCCTACAACAAAAATATTGTCAAAATTGTACTGCAGAGTGATTAAGAGATTAGTAACATTATCTACAAATATTTCATAAAACATAGCTGCACAGTACCCTTTCAATAACCGGTGGTGTCCATATACAGGGTGCTGCATTGGTAGACGTAACATACGAAATCCCATGCAAATTATTATGAGGCATTCAAATATTGGCTTCCCTAATTATTTTACAGCAAAGTTTCATTTGGTTGCTTTAAAGAACGCTACATGTAGTGCAAATTTTAAATCAAAATATCAATTCAGCCTTGACCAGCGACTGTTAAATTTGACACGCTAGTATTTTCTCTATACTAGTTAATAAACTAGTACCGCCTAGACCTTAAATTACATTACATGAAATGAATTTTCGAGGGGCTAAGACTATGCTTTCTCAAAATCTAGAAAACTATATATGGAATATCTGTATCTCGCGATGCCAGCCTCATTGAAGTATGTGGATTTTCTCTGAAATGCGGCAACACAATATCTTCATTCGGAAATTCCCTGCTTCTATTTTGTCTGCGTCTAGGATTTCTTGGATTGGTAGAAAAACTTCTGTAAGTTCGCCATTTTATTTCCAGATTAGCAAATGTATGAGGATGCGGCTGTCGGTTATTTAGGTAACGATTTCGATACATTTCAGCTGCTTGTTAAGAATTTTTCTGACACAAAAATTATAATTCTAGCATATTCACGCGTTCTTTTTTTGAAAATCCAACTGATTTTTAATAGATCTATTCAACACAATCGTATTTTGACTGATATTCAGCATTTTTATTTGTTTGTTTGCTTGTCTGTAATTTTTTCAAGGCCGAATGGAATTAGTTTCACTTTAATTAGTACTATTGTTTCTGTGTACATATCATACTTTTCTATTAATATTTCGTCAATTATTAATTTTAGGCCTATAGTTAGTTAATTATTTTTTAAAGATAATTTTCTTAGCTATCAAATTAATTTAAAAAATGAATGTTGTTCAATTAGAAAAACAAAAAATAATTAAACTTCCCGTTTAATTGAAGTCAGGTATTTGTGTTCGTACTATTAAAATATTTGCTACATAAAATGGTATAACTTGTATACATAATGGTTTGTTCTATCTCTCATAACAATGGAGAAATTCAACTGGCCCTTAATTTATAATAAACCTGTACATATACAGGGTGTAGAAATGCTTTACGGTGCATAGGGTTTTCAATGGTAATTTTTTCATATGAAAATATTTGCTTCCCATATTATTTTAGAGCAAACTTGTAAATAAGTTTTTTGTAGAGCAAACAATTCTGCATCCATTTATGCCATCATTTTTCTCATTTTACTTCAGATAACCTAATAATGAAAGAAACTAGAATTGTCATTTTTTCAAAAATCAGTGCAAATTGTGAAGTGGTGGTATGCTGGAAGCAGATCAGGTGCAATAAGTGCTATGGTTGCTGCTACATTTGACAGATGCAAACAAATAAACAGCAAACTAATTTGTTGATGCTTTGAGATGCGTCAATAATTTCAAGGCACCACTGATTTGTCTAAAAATGGTAATTTTATTTCTTTAAATTTTCGGTTTTTCGAAATGTAAAATGACAAATGCTGGCATAAATAAATCGAGAATTTTTTTCTCTACAAAAAACGTCCATACAAGTTTGCTCTAAAATAATTAGGGAAGCAAATATTTTCATATGAAAAAATTACCATTGAAATCCCTATGGTGCGTAAAGCATTTCTACACCCTGTATAGATCAGGGCTTGGCTAATGGATTTTCTCCAGTTTTTCCTCTCATTTGCCAGGTGTTTTCATTCTGGCGCTCCTGTTATTACCCATTATTTGTAGGCGTACAATCCATCTTAGTCGACCTTGTGTGATAGTATTTGTACTACCCGGTTCTTTGTATAGTTTTGTTAGTTTTGCATTGGTCATTCTTCTCCACTGATTATCTTCTTTAATTCCATTATAAATGATTCGTTTTCGTAGTATCCTTCTCTCCCAAACTTCTAACTTTTTCCAAGTCTTCTTGTCCTAGCACTCAGGTTTCGCAGATCACGACTGGTCCCACTATGCTTTTGTAGATTCGTATTTTTACACTTCTTTATTCTACTTTTCGGAATAGATACTCCTTTTCATTCGACTACTTTATATTAAAATAGCCTTCTACTTGCAACTCCTCTCTCCTGAAACCATATATTTGGTCTTTATTTCGTTAATGGTCAGTGCTAGTTTCTTTGGCGATTGTTATGGTTATATCCTTTAGTTCTTTTTTTGTTCTTGCTGTAAGTGCTACATCATCCACATATGCGAGACATTGGTGGCAATTTTTTAGTATACTTCCTTCTCTTCTTATTTTGCTGTTTCTTATTACTGATTCCATTACTATATTAAATAAGATGGTAGATAGTCACCTTGCTTTAATTCTGCATTTATTTTAAACTGTCTTGTTAGCTCAGATCCTACTTTAACTTTGTAAAACGTTTCCTTTAAAGTAATTTTTACTAGATGTAAAAGGTGTTTTTTTTAGAGGGATACAACTTTAAATTGAAATAAAACACAGAAAGATGTTTTTAATATCCATGAAATTGGCTTTATCTGAAAGATAATTTTATGACAATTATGTTTGAATATGATTTCGGACATGTGACGGCTGCGGCTGGCGTGTACATGACGTAATCTGAAGGTCCAATTTTCACACTCTTCGCAGTAAATCAGGCTGTATTTCGGCAATAACGCGTCGAATGTTGGCCTCCAAGTGCTCAATTGTTTCCGGTTTATCGACGTAGACATGCGACTTTACATAACCTCAAAGAAAATAATCTAATGGCGTCAAATCGCACGAAAGAGGTGGCCAGTTAAAAATCCATTTCGTGGATCTGTTAACTGGCCACCTCGTTTGTGCGATTTGACGCCATTAGATTATTTTCTTGGAGGATATGTAAAGTCGCATGTCTACGTCGATAAACCGGAAACAATTGAGCACTTGAAAGCCAAAATTCGACGCGTTATTGCTGAAATGAAATACAGCCTGATTTACTGCGAAAAGAGTGTGTGAAAATTGGACCTTCAGATTACGTCATGTACACGCCATCCGCAGCCGTCACATGTCCGAAATCATATTCAAACATAAATGCCATAAAATTATCTTTCAAATAAAGCCAATTTCATGGATATTAAAAACATCTTTCTGTTTTATTTCAATTTAAAGTTGTATCCCTCTAAAAAAAACACCCTTTATAAGTTCTTCTGGAAAATTGAACTCGTACATCGACTCAATTTTTTTAGTTTTACGCTGTCGAATGCCTGTTTTTAGTCTATAAATAATATATGAAGCGGAATATTTTTCTCCAGGCTTTCTCTTGAGCTCTTCTAAGTGTAAAAATTTGATTGACTGTTGATCTGTTTTGCCTAAAGCAGTACTGATAGTCTCCTAATATGTTTTCTGCCAACTTTTTTACTCTATCGTTAATTAACTTTGCCAAAGCTCGATACATTACATTTAATAAAGCAATTTTGGTCTGTACTTATCCGGTTTTGTAGGATCTCCTTTTGTATGTAGTGTTGTATTATTGCTTTTGTCCATTATTTCGGTATTTGTTGCTTCCCCATTCTGGTGTCATTAATTTCTGTATCTTTTAATTGTTTCTCGTAATTCTTTAGCAACTTAGCTGTTATTCCGCCTTCTCCCTAACTTTTACTATTCCTCAAACTTTCAATCTCTTTTCTTACTTCTAATACGATTGTTTTTGTTACTTGAGTGACCACTTGTGCTATATCCCTTTCCTTTTCATCATTATCATTTTCCAGTAGTGCTTGTGTTTAGTGCTGGACCCATAAGTTGTCTATCTCTTCACATCCAGCTGCAGATTCGCCTTTTTGGTTATGCATAAGTAGGGTTTTACATGGACACCCCTTCTTATTATCTCTCACCTCTTTATAGTTTCCTCATTTCGTGCCTACTGTAATTTTCCTCAATCTTTTGAATTTTCATTTCTTGGTAGTACCTACCTCTTTGTTCTCTAATAGTTCTCATTCCCAGTCTTCTTTTTTCCTTGATTTCTAGGGATCTTCGCACAGCATCCTTAATTTGGCTTTCCTTCTTTCCTCAACAACTACTCTGCAGGCCTTGTCGAACAATTATTTTATTGGTTTTTTTACTTCTTTCTTTAAATTACAACAACGTATGAAATTCTCTAGGAGACAGGTTCGTATCCAAAAATGTCTTGATGATGGTCAAAGAAGACTCTAATAGTAATTAAACCATCATTTCTGGTAAATTGTTGAATTCCGAATAAAAGGGGCTTCTAAAATTTGACAGAAAATATAGACCGTATTTAAAAAAATGAAGTTGATGATGGTTACTCAGAGACGAAACGGCGGATAAAAAAATCTATAACGTAATCTTTATGTCCATTAAAAGTTGATATGAAAAGGTTTTGTCGATTTCGCTCTAACGTAAATAAATAATAAATACATAAAATGTACGCCAGAAAAAAAATAGAATTGAAAATACAAAAATTCGATTTTTTAGATAACTCAAAAACGAAAAATCATATCAAAGATTTCTAGGCCTCATTTTGTTAGTCCTTTGTGCAACTTTCTTCCCATTTAACCAAATTTGTATTTCTTACAATTACCGAGATCCCCATATTGGCCCTCCTTATCTTGGACACACTGTATACAGTGCTGCTACTCTACTTCACAAACCAGTATTCAGAGAAGAACAACATTAATTATATCCCGACAGCCAATGTTAAACAAAAATAATATCACTGACCACTGCGCCACACTGATCAATATCAAAATAGCTGTAATAAATAATGCGTATAATATAAAAAGGAAACATTTTCAAATTTTGAATTATAATAAACTAAAATCAGATTTACAAAATGTCTCATGGGATAGAATATATGAAATAGATGATGTTGATCAAATCGCAAATTGTTTTGTAGATACATTAACTAACTTAAAACTTAGGTAATACAAAAATAGTCCAACAAAAAAGATGTCAGATCAAAAGATCAGAGGACTGGATAACGCTGGGACTGGTTAACTCAATTAATAAAAGAGATCAGATGTATAAAAAAATGATTAAAGACCAGCATAACATTATGATTAAACAAGAATTTCTTAAGTATAGAAATACTTTGAATCAACTATTAAAAAATACCAAATTAAATTATTATCGAAAGAAAATTGATAAAAACAAAAATATAGCAGACTCTTATGGAACACAGTTAATGAAATTAGCAATAACACACGTTTAAATAATCCTACTGAAAAAATAAAAGGCTGAAAATGATGAGATCACTTATGATAAAATACAAATAGCTAATGAATTAAATAATTTTTATATTAATATAGGGGAAACACTAGCAAATAAGATTATAAAGCCTCCTACTGCTCCATCTGAAAAAAAAATTTTTTTTCCAACAAATGTAGTTGAGGTAACCGAATTAACTAAATCATTAAAAACAGGAAAATCTCCAGGAATTGATATAATAAAATCCGAAACATTGAAGTATATATCTGAAGAAATTGTAGAGCCATTAGTGCATTTGTTCAACAAAGTAATTGAAATTGGTGTCTCTCCTGAAAAAATTAAGATAGCTGTAATTGTACCTATTTATAAGAATGGTGATGAATCTAACCCGTCTAATTCTAGACGTACATCATTAATTTCAAGCTTAAGGAAATTATTAGAAAAAGTAATAAAAATCAGAATACTCAAGTTTGCACACCAAGCACAAAATTTTGTCTAAAAACCAATTTGGATTTAGGGATTGTCAACTGAAGATGCTGTTTGTGCGTTAACATCAGAAATATATAAAGCGATTGATGAAAATAACCCACCATTATGTGTGCTTCTAGATCTTGCCAAGGCCTTCGATACTGTACGTCATCAGCAATTGTTGCAGGTTTTATGGTCTATAGGATTTAGAGGAACCCAGTACAATCTCATTAAGAGCTACTTAAATAACCGGAAACAATCCGTTAAAATATATTGTGTTTTAAGTAATAAAAAAGTTGTTCAGTACGGAGTTCCTCAAGGAACCGTTCTTGGGCCATTAGTTTTTATCCTGTACGTTAACAATATTCTGGAAATCGAGGGCCAAGACAAAATCTTTAGTTTTGCAGACAATACTGTAATTTTTTATAAAGGTAATTCTTGGTTAGGTCAAAGGCCTCTGTAGAATCTGATATAAACAAATAATTACAAAAAGACTGTGTTTATACCATTCGGTTGCTATAAGAATTCATTACCTGAATATCAGTGTTGAATTATTTGGAACCGCAATAAGTTAATTGAAATAAAATCTGCTAACGAGACTCGGTATAATAATTGATTCTCATTTGAGATAGAATAAAAAAATAAATTCTATAACACAAAATCTCAAACCACTTCTCTGCAGAATTAAGTCTTTAAATAAAATCTCAAATTTATCAGAACTAAAAATAATATATTATCCTCGGATACAATCTCGCCTTGCCTATGGCATTATAGCATGGGGCAGTGCCAATGATTAATTAATTTGTTCTCAATATCAACTAATTCACATTGAGATGACAGTTTTCCTCCTTGTAAAAGCCATATACCACGTTTCCTCAATCTACTTAATCAGCTATTGCTAGCATTAATTGAAGAAGTTTATCCACTAACAGATTTAAGGTCCAAAAAGTGCATCCCAAAGTTTACAGCAAATACATTTTACTATATTGGGGATTACCACTCTTCTTTATATCGCGACCCAATGATAAATTTCATGTGTTCATGCTTTAAATGCATTTTTGTCACCCATATTTATTTCAACGCAGCAAAACGCGTTTTAACTCTACCCCACTCGTGACTACCGGGTAGCTTTACGCACTTGTACCGTAAATTACTATTTTACACCAAATTTAATTTTAGCATGTAAATTGTTTTTATCGCTCGTTGCCTTTGGTGACGTGCATTAATAGCACATTACGCACGAGCCGCATAGCAACAATTGCATAATTGTTTTGTAGCTAAAGTTACGTACTATATATTTTTTATGACGACACTCATTCCGTTAAATAAAAAAATGTGTTTCATTAACTGTCAAATCAGCACTGTCACAGCACTTTAAAAATAAGTTGGCTTCATTCACAGCCGTTCCTCCCTGCAACGCTTCGTACAAACAAAAACTGTAGAAATATACATAATTATAGTAACTAAAACCAAAACCCATTGTTGCTACTAACATAATAAACCATTAAATCACTAATCATGCGATCGATCCATTTTACACACGCTTATACAGTTTGTAAGTTGTACAATTTTAACTATCTACAAGTGGTCAGAGGAAAAACCATAAATCACACACTTTCCGTAATTATTGAAGTGTCCATAACCTAGAATATCTAATACATTGTAACAGAAAAGTGTCACCTAATTTGTTTTCATTTCTGTTGTGATCATAGACAAAATAACACATGACTCGCGTGTATAAGTGCGAAGTGCCATTATAATACTAGCAACGTTAAAAATATTCCGGCACGCGTCGTACTTTTAACCTTGTCACACGTGCTTTAAAGGATTAGTTATACATAATATACTATAATGGCCGCTAATAATCTTTTTCCATGTTCTAGTGGCAACTGGTTTAAATCTACATACCTCACGCAGTTGTAAAAACTGCATAATCACGCAAACACCTCGTTGCTATTCCATTGGATGCTACACTTGAAGTTTAGTCACGTTTCTGAAAGAGGATAATATTTCAGTCATTTATCTTACTGAAATATTTGACATTTACAAATATTGTACTGATATATGCCATACATACGGGACGTGTTCAAAAATAGAAGTAATTAGTAGGCATCACGTGGATTCGAAAATTGTACTTCTACATCTACTAGATGCATGCATCCAATTAGTATGTAAATCCAATCTAGACAGTAAACACGGACTTCTTCATTCCGATTGAAGTTCGGTGATATACATACTACAGGTACGTTGTGAAATTATTTAACTAGATTCTTGTATCGACATTTCTTCTTACTAGTTAATATTAAATGATAGATAAATCCGGGTTAAGTTTTTGTACACGCCTAATATCAACAACCAAGGTATCTATCTACCTTCTACCCGTAAACGTTTTGCCGGATTAGCCATATTGAATAAGGTGCCTCATTGATCTACTTATGTACAAAAGACCTACTTTATGAAGTACAAGAAATATGGAAAAAGAAGGGTCAAGACTGCATAATAACAACTTTTGGATCGATGACAACCTTTCATCATTTCGTCAACACTTATCATATCAAATATGTATTAACATTATAACATTTACTTAGGGAAAAGTCTGAGTCCTGAGCGGCCATGGTAGTTTCTTACTTATGAACGCAACTATAAGCACTTACAAAAATAGTAATTTCTACAACCAGTTATGAGTCATACTTTTTTTCATGAATTTGCTGTTTGACAAAGAGGGCGAAGCCCGAGTTAATCAAGCAAATGAATGAAAAAAAGGACTTTCAAAACGTGTTGTACACGTAGTTTTTTTGAATAGTGATCTCTTGGTCGAAATTGAATAGTGATCTCTTGGTCGAAATTTAGTCGAAAAGGACTTCGTAATTGACAACTGTCAAATTGACATTTCAATAAAATAGTTTAAAAAATGTACCTTTTTCACGATTTTTGCGTTAAAAAAAGAGGGACTTTAAATACGATTTTTCGTTAAAAGAACGACTTTCACGATCACTGCAAAAAATGTTATTTTTAACATTTAGGGATAAACATAGTTGCATTCGTTAATTAGGAACTATACCATAACCGGCGAGGACTGAGACTTTTGATCACCAGTTACTTAACGTATTGAGTACCTAATATCCTACTGAGTATTCGTTTAAAAAAATTCCTCAATTTAAGCAGTGTATTCCAAAAAGTATACAGCATATGGAAAACATTTATTATTAATGTCTAAATTTCTTCTTTATATAATTTTGTGCATCATTTAAAACAATAAAACACTACGGGAGGCTGTGGTTTGAATCTGATACCAAATCGTCAAAAACCCACTACACAAATATTTAACAATCGCTAAATACTTATTGCGACAGCTAAGCTGTCATTTCCAATAGCCTTGGACAGAAACTAAACACGACAAAGTTGGTGGAAGATACTCTCTTCACCAAATCATCCGTGCAAGTCAGCACTCCTGCGCATGCTAAAGCTATTTATGCCGTCTGACCCGGAGAGCGTGCTTTGAAGAAATAAAGATCAGATTGGGGAATGAGTTCTTCATCTTTGTACAAAAGTTTATCTTGATTCTTAAAAATGGCCAAACTTTTAAAAGAATTTAGCTGCTTTGTTGAAGTTAACGTCTTTACAATTTTTAGGTCAGTTTCTGTAATACTATGACCCGTTTCGTAATTATGTTGAGCAATAATCGATCTTTCGAATCTGTTGAATCTAAAATGAGCCATATGCTCTTTAAATCCAGTACTAAAATTGCGACGTGTTTGTCCAATATATTTAGAATCACAGTGGAAACATTAATTTAATGTCGTTAATTCCAGATTTCTATAAAGTCTTAAGTTTGTCTTTTAGATTCCCCAATAAATGCCGAATGTTGTTTGAACTATAAACAACGTTATAGGAAACGGAATTTTGATGTACTCTTTATTGGGCCCTTGACTTTTATGACTGACCACAGTTGTGGAATTTTTAACGTGCAATTTTATTTTTTGTTTCCAAATGAAATTGTCGATAATTTTTACGTTACGCACTCTGTCTGGCACTTCGGCAACACACTATGTACCTTCATTTTAATTTAGGCACTATAGAAACTATTACAATGTACGACACCTTGAAGGAACTCTTGCTCAGCTGTGTGTGGCGTCCCACGTTGCTGCAAACGGCGGCCTTCCAGATAACTGCTCTAAAACACCTGCTGAAGACGCTGCACCAAAACAAAAGAAAATGGCTGACGGAACGAAGCCTGGAAAATTATTCCCTAATAGGGCAAACGAAGCCCGTGACGGTAATGGCGAGGCTACGAAACGGTAAAACGGGAACTTCGTGATACATTAAGCCTGTACTGAGATTTCATGGGCAATCCGTCAAACGACGTGTATAAGCGCAGCCGCCTCACGATAAACACAAAACTTGCGTTGAATCGACAGGAGTTCAACAATCGGGACATTTAAATCTGTGGCGCGCACACATCAAAGGCACAACCGTTAGCCGTTAATTAGCACAAATTCAACAACGCCAAAAACTCACACGAGCCCAAAGGGCTGCGCTCGGGGTGGAAAAACAACTCGCAGACAATTGTTACTGCTCCGAAGCGCGGGTAAGGATTCTCAGAAACGCTCGAAGAGCTTCGATAAATGTGGGGGGGGGGGGGTTGAAAATTTGTACTCGCTCTCTCTAACACACGGCAACTGTCTTTCCTTCTGGCTCAAAACGTAAGTGTTTATACGATTATTCAACACTATAATTAACGAACCAATGAAAATTGTTGAATGTTTCAGAAACGGCCAATCAAAATTGACTGTCGTTGAAATCACCTAATGTCGCAGTGGTTTCACGCGAGCGTGATTGAATTCAATGATTTCAATTGGGGGAGTAGCCATTGACTAACATTTCGCCAAAAGATCAAAGTGAAGTTTTAAAATCGGCGTCGTCCTAAAAACTCATAATAATTTGCATGTGAACGATACAAATTCTTAAAAAATGTTTACTTCTTGTGGTATTACCCTTGAAAAATTCACATCTTCGGCAAATAGATAAGAAACACGTGCTTGCTTGGCGCCCAGACTGGATTGATAACACTGATGTGTGCCTCTAGAAACAACTGAATGCAGGCACATGCTTCGAAATGCCTATATACAGGGGGGATCGTAATTCGGAATCGAGAAAATAATGCAAATTAGCCGAAGGTTCGTAACAATTAAAAATGTCCTCACAGCTTTAATTTTAGAAAACTCATGTTGATTTCTATATGATAAACATTTTGTTGTTTTAGAATAATTACTTCTAATTATTTAGTTGATTATGGAGTTTCGTTGTATGCCACTGTGGATTTCTTTCATTCTATTATTTTCGTTGTGAATGATATACTTATCTGAATACTGGCCTTAACCAGTTTCTGCTGTTGGCCGCAGTATAAATTCTCTAAACTAAACAGTAGAATCGCAGCCAGCCATGCTTCGGAGAGCACCTTAATCTGTCGGTCCCATTTATCATTTCGGTGTCAGTCGTTAGATTATGTCAGAAGCGCTCGCGCAACCTAAAAACTCTGACGTTATAAACCACAAACCATACGATATAAGAAAATATACCTAAACTGGTTTACAAATATCTGAATATTAAAGATTTTTGAAGAAGTTAGACCAATTATATATTCAAAAAACTAAACGTACATATGGCATGCCAACTTGTTGGTAGTGAAGCAAAAATCATCATCGTACAACAGCTCATTTCCGTAAAATCAACACATTTTACATATCGTATGTTGACCTCAGGTTCGGAGAGTGTTAACTTGAATTCTGATGGTGCTAAGCACCTCTCGAGCATCTCTAGGGTTGCCAGACCTTCTATATTTGATAAGAGTCTTCTATATTTCATAAAAATCTTCTATCTTCTAAGTACCTAAAATATAAAAGCAACATCTTCTATATTTCACGTTAACAATGTGTGAGAATTTAACATCACTATTTGATGCTTTAGATTAGCGTTCGTCCATTCGCGTTTCAGTGTTAGTGTCGGTAATGATATTCCCTGTTCTGCATCGGTAATGACAAAACCTAATTTTGCATTATATTCGTTCTGGATAGTAATATCTATATTTTAGTATTAATTATTATTTTGCTTTATTTTAAAAACAAGTAATACGTATACGTTGTCATCGGTAGAAAAGAGTAATAGTAATACTACTGATACAAGTGAAAATGATAAATGACAAAGTTTCAGTGCTTCGAAAACAAAGAAAATACACCTCTTCATATCAAACTGAATGGGAAGATAAATATAATTTTATAAAAAGTGTGCCCAATGACAACGCTAAAGCAAGGTGCATTCTGCGCCACAAGGATTTTTCATTTAAAAACCAAGGAGTAGGACAGGTAGGTTTTATTTTTAATATGAAGACTTAATGCTCATCAAACATTCATTTTTTTCTAATTGGATTTTAGAAACCGAGGAAAATAAAACAGTGTTGGGGGATACGCGGAAAAGGGCAAAATATAAGTAATTTTTTCTACGACCACCACTAAAAGTAGGCCTTTAGCGCTAGCTTTTTTCACTAAAAGAGGCGCTTTATAATTTAGCGTGTTTAAAATGAGATCAGCTGTTTACTTTTAGCCCATGTGCTAAAAGTAAAGTGAGGTTATAAAACTACAATTTCGAACTGGAAGTGTGGCTGTAAAGTTATTCTAGTTACTTCTTGCGTTAGAGGTAAAGTGTTTTTTTAAAATAATTAAAGCGTTATATAAGGGATAAGGTCAGATATGTACTATTATAATTCGGCTTCGTTTCATAATTTTTATATCTTGTATAAACATCAACTTTTAGCACTTGTTGCAGAAATAGCTATTTTTAATAGAAAATATGAATTCAATAATTTAAAATTTAAAGTCTACTGTTACTAGTTAGAGTTGCATTATGTATTTGATTTTAAGCTATGGTTAATGTATTGTTGCCTCGAATATGTTTATTATTTATTAGTAACTGTGCTATTTTATTTTCTTTTGTTTAAGTATATTATGTTGTTTTTCTTATTTTGTTAATAAATGATTACTTAAATTTTCTACTATATTTTTAGAAACTCCTATATTTTTAAGTGACATCTTCTATTTTTTCATGTAATCCAGTAATATAAACTGTACCTGTTGGAACTTAGAGTAAAGTACTAGATGTTAAATGAACACCACCTTTTGAAAAGCAGATGCGTTTTCTGCACTTTTACTATCCATAATATTATGAAGAATGAAATAGGTTAGGTTTCAGCAACTTATAAATTCCCTCTTAAACTCCTTGGGCTCGGAGCTCAGTGTTTAAGTATTCTGGCTACTGATCTAAGGGTCGAGAGTTTGATTCCCAGTTCCGGTAAGGTTTCTAAAAATAAAAAAAAATGCTGATGAAAACATCTACAGAATGCCATCATTCGGAAGTGATGTAAGCCGTGGCTCCCATGTTACTACGATGTGTAGCATGTAGATCGTTTGCTAGGGTGCTAACTCCTTAGTCTCGGCAAAATTCTAAGTAGGACTTTGACCATATGACCACAGAAATCGGCGTTTAAGGTACCGTCTCATCGAAAACTTTTAACCTCTAGAGGGTTGTGGATTTAAAAAAAATTGAATTTATGTTGGCAGTGATGAGTAAAGCTACCTAATAATATAACCTACTCAATTTTGACAGATAAACTTAACTTTTCCAGAATTTTTAATGCCGAGCACTAGGTGGTGCTGTGTATGGAAAATGCAGCAAATCACTTTGAATAGCTGTAGTTGTTTTTGTTCCTAACATTTTATGTATTCAACAAGAACGTTTGTATTTGTTGAAATGACAATCCTGACATAACCTTAAACTGACAGATAAAATGCCAATGTTACTTTTACTACCACGACTGCCAACAAAATTTATTGACAAAATCTCTAAAGGTTAAAAGTTTTCGATCATACTGTATGTGGTACTTCGCATTCCTAGACCACGTCCACAACCACAACATACAAACAAACAAAAAACTCCTTGGAATTATATCGACCAATTAGATTTATTAGGCATTTAAAAGTCCAAGGGAAATGCCACGGGGACACCCTTTATATTAATAATAGTTCTTTCGCATTCTGTGTGACGTAATCGTTCTTGCCTGGCTAAAATGGTGCTAGGCCATTCTCTGATTAGTAGTACTTACTAAAAACATTAAACGTTGTTATAGGTAGGACACCTTTTAAAAAACGATAACCAATTTAACCTAATTCAATTTTTCTTTGCACTCAGTAAATCCAGATGCTTCTTTTTTGTTCACAATGGACGTGAAACAGGAATTACTTGATAGTAATTTGTATTGCAATGGCCAACAGTCCACACAAAGCACCGATGAAAGTCGAACAAAATATAGTTGTTCCCAACGTAAATGTACAGCAAGAAATTATTGATGGCTCTATCGATTACATAGCTAATTACGGATTGGATATTAAACCGGAGGAAGTTGATATAAAAGATGATTTATTTGCTACACGTCAAGCAAGTGAAAGCATTTTAAAAGACCAATTTGTTTGCAAGGTCTGTGAATATGAAGCAGAAGATGAGAGTAATTTCTTGAAGCATATGATTACGCATACGAAACAATTTCACTCCTGTTTCATTTTTGATTATAAAGCAACACAGAAAAGTCAGTTACCATATACGGACGAAAAACATTATTCTTGTTCTATTTGCGAGTATAAAGCAGCAACTAAAAGCAGTGTAGTTCAACATAGGAAGATTCATGCAGGTGAAAAACTTCATTCTTGTTCTGTTTGTAACTACAAAGCTGCAAATAATTCTAAGTTAGTTCGCCATATGAGGACCCATACAGGGGAAAAACCTTATTCCTGTTCTCTTTGTGAATATAAAGCAACACGGAAAAGCTTTGTAGTTGTACATATGAAGACACATACAAGAGAGAAACCTTATGCGTGTGCTATTTGTGAATATAAAGCAGCACGAAAAAGCTTTCTAGTTCCGCATATGAAGACACACACAGGAGAAAAACCTTATTTATGTTTTGTTTGTGGATATAAAGCAGCAAAGAAAGCTCGGTTAGACATGCATATGAATACACACACAGGTGAAAAACCTTATACCTGTTTTGTTTGTGAATTTAGAACAGCAATGAAAGATAAGTTAGTTCTACACATGAAGACACATACAGGAGAGAAACCTTATTCCTGTTCTTTTTGTGAATTTAAAGCAGCACGGAAAGGCTATTTAGTTAAACATATGAAGACACATACAGGAGAGAAACCTTATTCCTGTTCTTTTTGTGAATATAAAGCAACACTAAAAGCTGATTCAGTTAAACATATGAAGACTCATACAGGAGAGAAACCCTATTCCTGTTCGGTTTGTGATTTCAAGACAGCAAGGAAAGATAAGTTAGTTCGACATAGGACAACACATACAAGAGAAAAACCTTATTCTTGTTCTGTTTGTGAATATAAAGCAGCACGGAAAGACACATTGTTTAAACATATGAAAACGCATAAGGAAGAAAAACCTTATTCCTGTTCAGTTTGTGAATATAAATCAACAGAGAAAAATCACTTTGTTATACACATGAAGACACATACAAAAAAATACATTTAATAAGAGAATATAACGAAGCAGAAACACATACTTTGATTACGCATATAAGGAAACATACAGGCAAAATCTCAGATTAGAGAAAGTCAAATAAAAGATAATAATATTGGAAAGGTAGGAGGTACTTTTACTTACCTACAGAGAAATTGAGCAGCAGTCGAAAAATTCAACAATAATACATTAACATGCAAATATAATTCACTTTTCCCTACGTAACAACCAAGAGGTCTACTAAGTCATCAAATTTGCGCTGAGTATCTGTCTATTTCAAAACAGTTGCATGGTAAAATTTAACATAAAATTGAATTATTTTTAATTGTAAATGATTATGGACTATTTTATATTGATAATAAAATCTTATGCTTTGGCATAATATTTTTGGGACGATAATGCATATTTACAGGTTGTTTGTTATTTTACAGTTCCATAGTTGGGCAAGTATAGAAAGTTCAACTCAACGTTATAGTTGCTATCTTAGTAAAATTTTACTACATAGAAATAATAATAATAGCATTCACAAAAAAATTATAAGTTGATTTTTATAGTTAACAAATTTCTGAAAAGCTTTTGGATTGGTTTCCACATAATTGTCAATTTCACTGATACAATAATTGTCATAAAATAATTTGGACAGTTGCTTATTTGATTGTGTAGAACTGAGAATTGATTGTAACAATTAATATTGCCATATATTTAAGATCTCTATTATTCTTTTTTGTTGAAGTTAGTTCAGCATTGAGTTACTTAAAAAAGATGATGTTCAAACTATTTTAGTAGAACAAATAATCGTACTGTCATGTCTAAAATATGGTAAAAACCCCACAGCTTCACCCATATTAATGTTTCTAAAATATCTCTTCAAAGTTATGGATACTAAATAATTATAAATGTAATTAGAATGTATGCTTTGAAATTCCAGATAATATTCATATTGAGCTATGGTGAAGTAGATTATTTTTTAAATACATTCAAAACAGAATTTGGAAACAGTGAATCTCAGATTGATATTTGTAATTTATTTTTTAAACAATAGATCAAAAACGGTGCTCCTAGAACTTAATGTGGGTTCGGCAATAATAGGGGTGGAAGATATATCATAAAATATGAAGATATGTTGTGTGATATACACCCTAGACAGTGGAAAAAGTCTGATAAAACATATAATAGACCACTGCCAAAAAATGACATTCAGAGAACAACATAAAATATAAAAGTTACATGAAATTTACTAATATAATTATAAATCTATTTGTGTCTAGAACATATTTGTACACACATCAAGGAATATAAATAACAAAATAAGCATTAGAGAAAAACTCATTTCGAGTGTAAAATTACAAAATGTCTTTTCATATAGGATATAAAACACTCAAAAAAGTGTGGCGAACCAAACTTACTGTTCTTTTTTTAAATTTTTTTAGCCATTTTCAAACACTTTCTGGATGTAGGCAACCTCATTTTTCTCCAGTTGCTGCGGTTTTATGATTCTCTGATCTATACCAATCTCACAATTAAAATCATCAATCCAAAGCAAGGGTGGGCATCCACCAGGGCTCTATTGCAATTGGTCTAACTGAAAACTGGTCTAAATTGAGTTAGACCAGTTTTAACTTTTGTGTTCTTAAAACTGGTCTCAAGTGAGACTGTAAGAATGTGAGACTGGTGGATAACGTCCACACACGTGCAGCAAGGCTGCGGAACTACTTTTCCGGCGGCATATATGGATTTTGTATGGGTTGGAGCCCTATGCATGGTATTTTTGGTGCATGTGTGCTTCGAGATGCACTAAAGACAATGGTGCAATGAGTTTTACGTTTAGACTTAAGGTTCTTGTGCAATTAATTGATGCATATTTTCAAATTAGCGATAGTCAATTGTTCAAATTATTGCAAGCGTTTTTTTGCAATTGTTATTAAACTTACGTCAATTTTGACCAATACAGAGCTGTTGTATCTTGTTTTTCCAATGGTAGAAATAGATGCAACTCGGACCTTACTGTGTTTTTTGATAAATTTCTTAACGGGGACTCCAAGTCCGTCTCTCGTCTATTTAGAGGTTAACTTAAGTTGTTTGGTTTTTTATGTGACGTTTGTTTGTAAATTTGTTTTGTGAATCAGTTACTCACGTACAAATAAATAATTATCAATTGTGTTCGGTGTTTTTTATTCAAGTTTGTTGCTGTTTTGTTCGGGTTTGGTGCAATTTGGGGCAATTAAACAACTTCTTCAAAGATTTGGATATTGAACGAGGTTCGAGCAGCTGACATTTTGGAGATATTCAGCAGGAATGGCGCGCATTTGCAGATTGCAGAAGGTTACCTACCAGTGGGGTGAAGCGAAAAACGTTAGCGAAATTATTGTGTCATGTGTTCTCGTACCCTTGCGATAACGGGCGAGTTTAGAGTTTCATTCTGATTACTGGTAAGTACATATTTCGCACATAGAGTTTCTGAAGAAGAAACGCGCGCGCCGCGCGTTTTACGTTTAGTGGTTGGCTCTATCATAACAAGTATTTCAACGCCATGTTTTTATATGAAAAGGGAACTCTTTGTATCTGAATATGTCACAACAGCATCATCTAATGAAATAATTTTTACCCAATTAAAACAAGTTTTACCGTGGAAGGACGTATTTAGTTAATTCTAGATTTAACTAAACCATACTAGTTAAAACTAGAATTGCGGAGAAAACTTTGTTAAAACTATAATGTCCCAGTGGGAGAACCTAGTAAAGTTCGACACACTTAACACAAAGAATGCTGTAAAATTAAGTGAATACCAGTTGGAAATCAACCAAGTCCATGGTTGAACAGTTTAAGGTATTGACTTAATATTTTCTTATTATAAACAATATTGGTTTACGTACTTACTACAACAATTAAATAAATATATTTGTTTACAAAATCATACTCAGAGAAATTGTAAGAATTAAACGGGTATATTCCGGTGTTTTCAAAATGTTACTTATATTTGCAAAGGTGAAAGCTTTTGGATAAGCCTGTTTAACAAGAGGAGCAAGAGCTTTCAAAGCAATAACTTGTCCTGGGTGGTTCACCATAAAGTCATCGCATGCCAGGTTGGAAAAAATCTTATCTTAAATGTGCCATATGTGGAAACATCCAATGGCTGTAGTCGGTGGCTGGTATGCGGTGGCATTGTAAAGATTACAATACCAGTAAATTTACAAATATTCAGACCTTTGGTGAGATATAGCAGCTGTGGTTACCGAATATAAGCAGCACTTTAGAATAATTGTTGTTTTACCAACTTAATGAAATGAATGAAATATATCACATAATTGTCCATCGTCATCCAGCTGCCAGGGTGAGTAATGGTATTAGACCCTGGAGGGGCACCTTGTACCATGCAGTCTTTTTTTTTCATACATGGGAAAATAAAAAATGGCGGTATGAAATTTTCTGCAACATTAACCGTACAACAAACGTTACAGTTTGTCCTCGTTTGGTAGATTTTATTTTTGAAACTTGTTTCTGTCCTCTTTGGGAATTTATTTTACTGAGCTTGTAAGTTACTTGCACCCCAGTTTCGTCGCAGTTGTATATTGAGCCAGGACCAAAATTATCACGTCCAGAACCGTACGCAATAGTTTAGAAAATTTTCTTACAGTATGTTGATTGAATGCAGTTGCACGATCAACACTAGTGGGGCCTGGTGTTCTCAAGTTTAAATTAGTATTTCTACTCATGAATCCACGTAGTCATTCTTATGATGCAGCAAAATTTTTTGAGCAATTCTCTGGGTCGTTCTGTCCGTTTTTTTATTGCATGCTGCAAAGCGAATGTACTTGTCTTTTTTAGGGTCAATCTATAATTCATTTTAGCAACCACAAGTAGATAATCTGCTAAACCTTTTCCTTTTTCATCGGAAAATACTTAAGGAACTTTATAATTTGGAGAAAAAAAATTGTATCATCACTATTGTAGTGTGGCCTTTTCACGTGTACTATGCTTTACTGTACTCTGAATTTATATTGCTCTTTGTATGCTAGTCAGCCCAGTTGTAGAAACACAAGAGCCGCTCTTACCTAAATGCGGCTAAGGGCAATGTCAATGTTGCTGTTGCCAGTCTGCACGTTGTCACCTATGATGGTGTAATTGTACAAGAAAATTCTACCAGGAATAAAAACCGAACAGTTTAAATGAACACACATATAATCTAGAAGAGAATACATATTCACATGAAAAGAATACACAGTGGCAATACATAAAGGTTACACTGTTAACAATATATTATAGCTGAAGTACATTTCTACGAGCTTAGTGCTAATCTCTACTAACTTTGATATACGTCTTAAATGCAAAGGTCAACTATTAACGGCGCCGTTAAGTCAAAAAACAAACTACGCGCCAAGAGTCTAAACTCATGCGCAATTCTACCCTGATCGTAGCTGCTTGATGACTCAGGCGATCTCACACTCTCTGAACAATACTTGGATCAGCATTGACGCTCCACTGTAGAGGTACGATTGTGTGTCAAAGAATGACGCAATATTTCATAATACCCGAACTGGGTTTTCGGTTAAATGCTGACTTATCGATGCAATCGGTTACTATAGCTATAAATCACCGACCTTTTTTAATCTTTGTGATGTCAGTGAAACCTGGATTTGTCTTCCAGTGACGGCGTCGGTTTTATCAAGGGCACACAATTCTTGACGCTGATTCGCACCTCATGGGGTTGTTGTCGCTTCCTGCTGTAAACTGCTGTATCTCTGGAATGATTCCCCAAGATTGCAATTACAATGCTTCGCGTGGCGTCTCGAAAACTCATCTTGTCTGTATTGTACTTTTTACAGTTGTACGAAGTTTACAATCATTTTTAATAATTTCTCTGACTGCTGTTTGCACTGTTTCTAAAAACGTTGAAATCCTATCGATCTTCTTTCTCCACTTAAACGGCACCCTACAAATACAATACAGTGCTTATAGATAAAGTTATTGGTAGTGGAAGGTTTGATGCATATATAGTTTCTATCGGTATAAAATGCATCATTCCTTCTAGCTTCATAATTTTTGCAAAAAATGTGCTTGTATGAAAACATAACCTAAACTTTCAAGACTTATATTTATATAAAGCACAGCCAAATAATCACATTATTAGATGCAGATAGTATACTGTTATACTGTTAAAATCTTAGTAAAATCCTTTTTTGTTGAAACTTAAATAATGCTGTTACTACGGCAGCATACACCCAACTGACACTCAAATAATATGAACATGTACAATACTGTCAAAAAAACATACGGTATAAGTAGCGCGTTTGTATTTGAATAATTGGCGCCAATTTTGAACAAGTATCAATCCTCCCTAGGTTCCCCTAGTTAAGGGATGGGGAACGTTACGGCGATTAACGTTGACCTCAAAGCTAAGTGATAGAGAAAGGTTCCAGAATTGCTAATTCTACTCTACTAATATCTAATGTACAACGATTTGATGTAAAAGCGTTATTACTGACAATATGTTAGTTTTACATAGCTCTCTATTTTTATCATTACAATGTAAAAATAACTCCAACCCATCCAGTGTGGTGATGTCTTGAGAACTATTAAGCAGCAAAGAATTAAAACTAAAATTATAAGTAAACTAATTAATCGAAAGAGCGAAAATTATATCTGGATATGGATTTTACCTGTTGAATTGTAAGTTACCAATACTATTTAACTGTAATTCCCAATCATATTCATTCGAAAACTGAAACTATGCCCATTAACTCAATAACTGCTAATGTGGGACAAGGGGAGCCCACACTATAGTACCGATGGGGCCACAATTATATATAACAGCAATGAGATAACATGAACAAGAAAATAACACGTTTTGCTTGAGTAAGAAAGAGATAAACATAGTAGTAAATATTGGAGTAGGCATGACTCTTATTTTAAATATGACATAAGTCAACTAAATATGCCTACTAAAATAATTTTATCGTATGGTCATCTCTTTCTTACTCAAGCATTCTATTTTGTTGTTCATGTTATCTTATTGCTGTTATATATAATTATGGTCCCTTCCGTATTTTCATTAGTAAAACGCATCTATGCGGAACAAACAATTTGAAAAAAAATGTGTTTGTCTATTTTACTGTAGGTTACTTCTAGGTTATATTGTTAAAAGAAATCGTTTTCATAAAAAGCACAAATTGTGGTTTAGATGGAGTACCTACTTTTCTTTTAAACACGGTTTCGTAAAAGTCAGCTGAACATTTTGAAATTTTGGATGGGAGAATAATTTTATATTGTGAACAATTGTTCTTACTTATATTTGGACATATTTATAGTCTAAGAGCCGGTGAAATTTTTTAGTGATGATTTAGTCAAGGCCTATTTTTTGAGAGAATGTTGCTGGAGGCATGTATAAGTGTCATCTGTATGGATTATCCTTGATAGCGGTATCGGAGGGAGGCAGAACACCCCCAATTTGCACTGTCAGTATATATCAAATTCGAGGTTAGCAGGTTAGGTTTTGTGTCACTTTTTGTCAAAACCTAACCTCGAATTTGACATAGACTTGCAGTGCATCCAACATATCATTCATACGTTTGAATTTTCACAGTTGCCCATAATTATGGACTTTTTTAATGTAAGTCTATGTCAAACTCGAGATTAGCAGGTTGGGTTTGTCGTCAGTTTTGAGACAGACTGACGCAAAACCTAAGCTGCTAACCTTGAATTTGACACACGAGGGTAAGGTGAAAAATTCCAGGCCTGACAATGAAAGACTGCGATTTTCAGTTAAAAAATTATTTTATTTTTCTACATAATCTCCCTTGACTTCAACACAATTAGTCCAGCGTTTCTCCAACATCAGTATTCCTTCCCGTAAGTGAGAGTCCGGAAGGCTGTGAAAATATTCATCTACGACCCCCTTAACTTCTTCATTGGGCGCGAAGCGCTTTTCAGAAACAAATTTCTTCAAGTTTGGGAACAGATGGAAGTCCGAGAGTGCCAAATCAGGAGAATAGGGGGGATGGCCGAGCAAATCGTACCCCAAATCCTGCAGTTTTCCCATCTCCAACGCACTCTTGAGAACAGGTGCGTTGTCCTGATGAAAGATGATTTTTTTCTTCTTCAAGCCAGGCCTCTTCCGGATTTTGGCATCCAACTGGTCAAGAAGGTTGGAGTAATATTAGCCTGTAATTGTTCTGCCTTTTGCAAGATAATCAATTAACAGGATCCCTTTCGCATCCCAAAACACGCTGGCCGTGACCTTTCCAGCAGATGCGATCGACTTCGCTTTCTTTGGTGCTGAACCACCGGCTTCCACCCTCTGCCTTCACTGCTGCTTCGTTTCTGGGGTGTAGTGGTAAACCCATGTCTCATCCATGGTGACAAATCGCCGCACAAAATCGGTCGGATGCTTATTGAATCGGTCCAAACATTGCTGCGAAACTCGTTTGCGCATTTGCTTTTGATCGGCATTCAGCAAATGCGGCACCCATCTCGCGCATAACTTTCTCATCCCTAATTCTTTGTGCAAGATGTTTCGCATCCTTTCTTCCGATATCCCCACAGCCTCAACTATCTCACTGACCTTCATTAGCTTATCGTCCAATACGATATCATGCACTTTTTCGAGTGTTTCCGGTGTGGTTGCGGTTTTTGGCCGTTCTTCACGTGGGTCATCTTCGAGGGTCGTGTGACCATGTTTAAATTCAGCTGCCCACTTTTTAACGGTTGACATGGAAGGAGCAGAATTCCCGTACACTTTTGTCAGCTTCGGATGAATTTGCTTAGGGGTTAATCCATTCAAAACGAAGAATTTTATGACCGCACGATATTCAAATTTATCCATTTTAACGAAAAACACGCAAGACGTCTACGGCAAAAATTCGTGTAAACAAACTACTTGAGAGAACAAGTTGAAACTTGTCATACGAAAAAATAACACTTGCACGCAGGCAGGAAAATAAATTTTTGCAGATTGTAGCGCCATCTTATGTCAAGGCCGAGAACTATTCACCTTACCCTCGTATATTGACAGTACAAATTGGGGGTGTTCTGCTTCCCTCCAGTACCGCTATCAATGATAATCCTTACAGCTGACACTTATACATGCCTCCCGCAACATTCTCAAAAAACATAGGCCTTAACTAAATTATCACTAAAAAATGTCACCAGCTCTCCTACTATTAGGGCAGAGAAGGTATTTTGCCAGCATAAAAAATGTTTTTATCTACCGCTCATGACGCAGCATGAAGACCAATTCAACATTTTTTTATTAATATTTTCCTCTCAAAACTCTCCACAGAATAATTCTATCTAAAGTTTTAAGTCTAATTTATACACACCTTGTACGTAAACAAGATATATACAAATATATGCGTGTGGGCTCCTACATGGCAATACCCCTAAGCATAAAAGAGCAGTTCTAGGGTAGGTACTAGAGTTTCTTGGTTGGTTTTTAACATAAAACTGCATGATTTAAATATTCTCCGCACGTTTTAATATACTCTGCATAGTCAAGCATTTCTAAAAATTTTTTAGCTGCTAGGGATACGATTTAATTACGAAATTTTTATGGGTTGCTTGTAGTGTCGTACGATTTTCAAGAGTATTATAATAAGTCTTCCGCCTGTTATCAATATTTTCTTTAAATGTCAATGCCAATGGCGAAAATACAAGGACTTTACTGCACAATGTGTATTTAATAAAGATTGAGACTGGCATACGTTGATATTTCAAAAGAATCTCGATTTTTAAACATACTACAAATTATATTTAAGGAAAGGATATAATGAGCATCTGCATGCATACCGAATGTTCGTTGTCAAACTCGAAAATAGGAATTTACCATCGCAATAAGCGTTTTTGCTTACTTCTGCTTGTCAATTTAAATTAGAGGTAAGGTAGTGGCATTAATGGAAAGATACAATTATTGCGCTTCAAATACCTAAAAATCGAATGCACACTGTTGATTATCTGTGTTCTCATCTGAGAGTGGACACCCGGTATGTATTGATACAAGTCGATAGAAAATGTGACAGACGTTTGTTTGAATTTTAGGTATAAATCGTTCAATAGTTATTTTCCCGATAGGAGGCCATGTTAGGGTGATGAATTTCACCCTGTAAATATGCTGTCAGTCATTAACAAAAGTTAGGTTATGCCCATTTTATACAAAATGATAATTTTGTTAATGTACAAAACGTGGTTGTCAGATTTGGTTTTGGATTTTGTGCCACTTTTAGTATTGGTTAAGATAAATTTCATGAAAGACAACTTGCTGATTCTGAATACGTTTCGTACTTTGTTGAGTAGGCATAATGATATAATGAAAGTCGTTTTTTTATTGTAATTATAAATTGTACACAAAAATATTTAAATATTACAATTTATTTTTTTTTAGTATAAATAAATAAAGCTTTTACAAGCCACTTTAGGCCCATTGCATAACAATCTGTCTCCATTATCCCTTATTCATGATTTTATTTCTCCAGTCTTCTATTCCTTTTCTTGCTATGTCTTCCATTACTGCCTCCTTCCATCTATTTCTTGGTCGCCCTCTTCTTCTAGTTTCTTGCTCTCTGCCTTCCAATACTATCTTAGTAGCTCTTCCATCTGTCATTCTCCATATATGCCCAAACCATCTTAACCTTTAAGCTTTAATGAAATCTACTATACTTGGCTCCCCATATTTCTCTTGTATCTCTTCGTTTGTAAGTCTTCTCCAAGCATCCTCCGTCCGAGTCCCTCCAAATATTTTTAGCAGTATTTTTCTCTCCCGCCTACTTATCATGTCTTGATCTGCCACATTCATCGTCCATGTTTCACATACCTACATACGTAGCTGTGGGTCGAATTACAGTCTTATAAGTCGTAGTTTTGAATTTGGCGACAAAAGGTTTAGTTTCAAAATTGTCCCGCCCAATATTTCTAATAGTTCTTTCAGATACCTAAAACAGTACAACCCCCAAAATTAAACCAACAGTTAGGTTTTATGCATAAATACTTACGTCCCAAATGTCTCTAAGCCGGGCAAAGATTTCAGTTTCACTGAGGTCTGGCCTGTCAGCTTTATAGTGCCTGTAGGCATTTGTAATTTGTAGTTTTGTGTCACCTTTAATGACTTTCGGCATATTTGCTTTAGTATTACAATTTGTTGACAGATAGGTATCCATGACGCCGATGTCCATAAATATTATGCCTAGTGGCAAAGTATGAAAGCACTGGCAACATTGCACGTTTAACCTCAAAATGTCAAATTAGACACTTTCGTGAGCCTCCTGTACATAACAGCTGATTCTGACAAAGTGTCAGAAAGAAATTCTAGGAAGTTATAATTTTATTAAACATAAAAACAAAATTCCATGTCTACCTACCGGGAAAATAACTTTTGAACGGTTTATAGTTGTAGAAATGCACATACCACAGCGGCAGGCACATAATTAGAGGAGGCACCCTCCTCCTCAAGTATCCTTAAGAAAAGGCAGTTCCGAACGGCTAAAATGCAGTATCATAGACCACTCCTACCTCATGCGCAGGAGCTATAATTTTAGGTTAGCTGCAGTATAAGATTTGTGTGTACGTAGTACACAGTGTTCTATCATTTGTTTGGAAACCACTGCTTTTCAGGGGTTTTCTGCGCTTGCGCGGCAAACGTCAAATCCAGTAGTTACGCTATACTGAAGTTTTCCCTTCATATGAAACTACGGTATAGTCAGTTTCCAAACAACCAAGAGAAGATAAATGATGCAAGATTGGCAATTTACAGAATAGCTATATATATATATATATAAAACAAGTTTAAAATTCGTTAATTATTAAAACGAGGCCATGGCCATGCAAGGTCATGAGCAGGTGTCCTTCCAACATCTTAAACTATTCTGTAACCACACGAGCTGTGAAGCGTTTATATATATATATATATATATATATATATATATATATATTAGCGCTACAGGCCGTTTGGGCCCTTGGCTTGGTTGACGATTCTTCTCCACTCCTGCCTGTCTTTCGCCCTGTTCCTTCAATCGTCCACTCCTAGTTTTGTCAAGTTCCGCTCCACACACTCCATCCATTTTCTTCGCGGTCTTCCTTTCATCGTTGGTTTCCATGCTTCTTTGAATAATATTTCCTTTGTTACTCTTTCGTTTGTCATTCTTGCAATG